>DWQX01007367.1:0-10188 GCA_018245475.1 Pharmacophagus antenor | reverse complement strand
CCCCCCCCCCCCCCCCCCCCCCCCCCCCCCCCCCCCCCCCCCCCCCCCCCCCCCCCCCCCCGCCCCCCCCCCCCGCCGCCGCGCCCCGGGCGGCGCGCCCCGCGGGCGCGGGCGCGGGCGCTGGGCTAATAATGTTCATTTCCAAAGAGACAATTAAGTATTTAAGTGTTCGATTTAAATGAAAACTAAAAATAAAACGTGTGCAATGTGTTCCGCGAGCCCCTGTACATTACACTGTACAGTTTGCTTTCATCCGAGTCAGTCCGACCTCTCGGGGTAGTTTCGTCTGTTTCGAAGTGCCTCTATCTCGTCCCGTACGTGTAATTTCATTGTAAGATATTGTAAATGAACCGCTTTCACTTAACAAAGGCTGTAAACGTAACACGAGTATTTGTATCATATAGCGAGGTTTAATTGTAAAGGAATGTGATAGGTAGTAGGCCGGGAGGCCTGCCCCGCTGTGCTGTCAGGCCTAACGGACGGTTTTAGTTTTATTATTATTATCAATATTTTTTAATCGTATTCTTATTTTTACACTGATAGATTATTAATTGTTTCACGTCACAGATAATTTCTTTTTAATTTTTTAAGCTACATTTTAAGGATTATGTTGGTGTTATCCCAGTTAATTTATTGCCAAAATGTTATTAACACTGGATTAGTGGTATGGCGCATATTTTTTAAGATCTGCTCCTCTAAGGTTATGAATGTTATTTGTTACTAATGTGTAGAATATGAGATATTGTAAATACCGTAACATTAAGTTAATTGTAGCAGGTGTTATTACACAAAATATAATTTTGTGAAAAAAAAAATACTGTGAAGTTTTATTTTGTCTATATGAAAAATCAAATCGGGCGTACTGTCCACGTCCTCCCTTCTCTAAGAGAAAATAAATGAGACCAATACTTGAAAGTAAATATCGGCTGTTACTCGAATTTTAAAACTTAAAAAATCTTTGGGTCCAAGCAAATTCGTAGCTATTAAGAATAGTCTATCAAAGGCTATTTTTGATATTGTTTGTAAGCTATAGATCCCACTTCCACAAGGTAATGACTTAAGTTTAACAATTCAAAGAGGCACCTGCTCCCATGCTCTATTCTCAATTCGAACAAGACTCGTGAGCGGAATAAACGCGGGAAAACCGTTTATGTCAATAATGACGTTTACATTTTGGCGGTAGTTTATTTAATAAAAATGTTTTAAAACTTCCTGTCGTTCACAAGCTTATAATTTGAATACGTATGCATACATGTGGAGGCATTATACATATATATTGTGCATACACTACACTAACAAGTTTGTGTAGTATATGCACAATACTGGCAGTTGACATTCTCATGCTAATATTCTTTAGTGATGTCATGAAGACATTCATTTATAAAAATGTGAACGTACGATATGTAATTTGACTACACATAAGTTTGTTTTGTATTTTTGTTATGTATATCGTCATCAAAAAGTGGACCAACTATTTGCTCTGTAAGTGATATACCCCTTGTAATTAAATGTACTATATGCCTATCACTTAATCCTTGTATTTGAGGATAATATTTAAAGATAAAATAATAAAACAAACATTATAATATAATTTTTAATTAGAATAACAATTTCCTCCTTTAACAATAATAACATGGACATGAATTTCGTAACAAGTTTCTAATATTTATCAGTATTATAAGGAAATTTTAAGTAATTTCGTAATTAATTAAAATGTCGCAAAAATATTTAGAAGTATTATAGTATAAAAGATCATTCATGAAAATCGATTATGAAATATCTAAATTATATTGAAGAAAAAATATGAATTTTTACACCATTATAATAATGGCCAAATAACAGCGCAATTTAGTATAATTATTAATCAATAAACAGTAAAAATTTTAAAACATATGTAGTCATATGTATAATATTAAAATAATTTTGAATATAGGCGGCGAAAATAGATTTATGTCTAAGAATAGTTGGCACTTTCGGAGCCACGCACAGCGAACCTTTCCATTATATATAGAAACACCTTATATCACTAATAGATTATAATCACATCAACTATTTTTGGCATGCAAATTGGTACGAAATAATTAAAAAAAAAAACCTGTAAATACAGTAATATTTTTTAAACCCGGAAACTTATATGGCTGTTTAACTGTGACACCTTGAAATGAAAAACAAAATAAGGAAATAACTGTAAAAAGTAGGAGCTGAAATTAAACATCACTAAGATATAACCTAATGATGAATAATTTTAAAATCTAGGCTTTTAAAGTATTGATTCGTTTCCGCCTTGTCATGCTGGAGGGGCTGTGTTCTGGCCATCCACTGTGAAGCGAAGTCTACATTTGCTTTATAAACTCGTAGCCTTACGTAGTCCCAGGGAAAAGAGTCGGTATTACTATTCCTTACTCTGTCTTTCGCGACCAAGAAACGGTGCGGCCGAGTTCTAGCTCATACCCGCCCTATAAGACTGAGATGGCTTACTTTAGGCGATCGATTCACCAAAGCGCGATGTAGGATTCGTTGCACCATATTAAAAAAAAGATGATCTTCCCCTTTATAAAAATCGAGTACTCCTAATTATTCCCTTTTACTCCTCCAGAGCTGACAGGGTCAGGAACGTGTGCGAAACCGTTCCCATGGTCTTGCCATTAAGTGGGGAAAATTGAGAGGCTTTTAATCGGTATAAGTCAGTCTGTATATGCTCCCATTGATATAAGAATTTCAAGGGATTTTTCCTAAATATATTACAGAAAAGGTTGAAAACTCTAAACACAATCTACTGTTAGTTAATTATGATTTAACTGAATCCGCTGGAGCATTAGGACTGTAATGGGTTGTAATATAAATTCTATAAAAGAATATTGTATAATATAATTTTTTTTTAATAATAATTATAAAATATATAACAACATGCATGTTTTCCATACATAACTTTTACCAAAAATAAAACCTTTGTCATCTTGGGAAAGTATAATTGTGACATTACAAAGTTTGTGTTATTAGCTCCCCAAGATTTAATCTTATCTTAAGTGGCTTAAAGTTGCTATCTAGTCTCTTATGTTGATCTCAACAAATTGTTTTAACCCTTATCAGATGCAACTTTTTCCATGATGAATTAGCTTTAACAAACGCGAAAAATAGAATATATTAAAGAAAAGTTTATTTTAATGTTCATTTATATTAATTTCAATCAACCAGTTTTATTAAAAAGTCTTTCTAATTATTATTTATGCTTTTGAAGTGCAGTATTTCTCGAAGCAATCTATAACCCCGACGGATTGGTTTTCTCCTGCACATTTCACAATAGAACACACTAAATTACTACTTCATTATTTTTTTATTATTAAAAGTAGTCATTTATTTTCTCAATATCATCGGTCTAAAAATAGTTACGCAGTCTTCCTCCTGAACTCCCTTCATGTACGGCACCTTCCACATAGTGTAATAAGGTGGACCACCTTCCAAAAAGCGCAATTTCTCCTTTATGAAAAAAGAAATTATAATGTTGACAAAAAGTATATAGCAATGTTCCAGCCCGTTCCGACTTGTTAGTACACAAGTGGCATACAACAGCAGCAACATACTACTGTTATTGTGCAGAGGTTACTTAGCACAGATATTTTCTTTTCCATACTTAACATATAAAATAAAATTTTTTTTTCAAACTATACATTGTTCATATAATACAAACTTGTTATTAAAGTTTTATTAGGTTAAGAAGTGTGCTTGGTTACTGTATGAGGAGGCTATATTATAAAGCAATAAGTAAGCCTATCAAAGTTGCTCAGTCCTAGATTTGCCTATCTCCTTATTTTTTATAGTTACTTTAATCAATATGCAATAAATCATTACGTTAAATTTTAAAATTAAAGAAATTTAAAATTTACTAACAACTTTAGAAGCACAACCATACAAAGTTATTTTTATTAAATTTGGACATAGACAGGCAACGGTACAGGATTCACTGGCCTCCTGTCTAAATGTACCTTTTTCCTCATCAAATGTAGACTGTTCTCTGTCACCTTTGTACATCCTCGGATCAGTAAGCCCACCAGATTAGGACAATGTAGCGCCAGTGCTCTGGAAACATATTTACTATGATGAGTGGTATAAATGATATTCAATGAATAAAAAAATTATTGATGACAAGCCCTTCTACGTGAAAGTCACAATTAGTGATTCTTTGAAATACAAAAATGCAAAATACACACTTATGAATTTGTATTTGTATGTGCCCTTTAATAATAGAAGGTATAGTTTTTGTTTTTATGTACAATACTCCACCCAGCTCTGTTCAATCATATTGAGAAATATAATTTGATATTTGTAAATTTACCTGACTCCTTTATCGGTTATTTCACAACAACCCCCTAAATTGAGAATCTTGAGGGAGGTGCTGTACTTTGATATGGTGTACAAGCACTTGTCGGTCACCTGTTTATTGCCTTCTAAATTGAGTGTCTTTATCTGCCTGAATTTCTTTATGAAAATCAGTATACAGTTTTCCGATATAGATTTGCAGAATGCCAAGTCGACATCCTCCAGCTTGCTCTGATGCAGCGCTAAAGCCTCCAACGCGCCCGTCGTGAGCCAAGAGCATCGAGTTAGCTTCAATATTTGTAAATCTTTACAATAAAGTATAACTGGTTGCAAACATTTTGCTGATAAATTTATGCACTGACTTAGATTCAGATTGACTAGACCGTGGTTTCGGAGTAGCATCGGTATCAAGTCGTCGTCGTTTATCGAAGAACACCGACTTAAATTTAATAGATTCAATCGCGTACAGTTTTTGGCAAATACCTAAAATACATATAAATGTATAATATTATCATTAATTTAATTGGACATTTCAATAGTGGATTTAATTAATTAATACTCACGCTGAAAGTATGCGGAGAGAAGCCTTTGTTCATTAGTTTTAATGATTTTAATTTAGCAAAATACATATTTATTATTTGAAGGCATGTTCGTGATACGCAACGAAAATTGAAACACTCGCGAATCGTTAGGAAAGGAATAATTTTTGCCACTAATATATCCTCCCAGTACAAATCGAATAAGTGAGTATTTCTTTTCATATTCATGGTTTTTTGTCGGAGTTTACAAGGAAATATTTGATCTTTTCTGACAGTGCACACTTGACATTGATTCATGTCAGTTTTGTTATGATCAATAAAACTTAATTTATACATCCTATAAATGCAGAATCACACAGGTTGTGCTGTTGTACGCAACAAATAATAATATTTATTCAACCGTTTTTTGATTGAATCATTCCAAGTTATTAAACATTACACATTTCAAATCGCAATAATTGTTTTTTATTTAATTTTGTCGTTAAATTAATTTAGGCTTTTCCAGAATTTATTCCCTTAATCTTAATTTAATTGGTAACTGTGACCATCTCACGCAAACTAGAGATTGGGAATACTAGGCTAAATTCGATACAGTACAGTTCGATACCGTGTAAGTGACTTACACTGAAATACTAGCGACAACTTCCTATTATAAAATACATAGAGTGTTCACCGATTTTTTTTTGCAAGTAAAAAAAAACAGTGAAATATTTTACTTTTAATTAAAAGTCTAAAATTAATATATGGTGCCTACAAGTCACCGTGATTACGATATTTATTGTAAGCTGTAAAAATTAACAGTAAAAGATACGAGCGCTATCACGTTGTAGTTAGGGATAGTTATTTTGTAATATTTAGTAGACCTGTAAAGATAAATATTTCACAATTCCGTCATCAATCTTCGCTTTATGGTTAAAAAGATATATTTGCATCACTATTATAAAAGAAAGATCCAATTCATCTCAAATATCTTTCGATTGATTTATTTCATGATAAATGTATGGTAATGTTTATTGATGTTGACAGATTATCATTATTACAGAACATATTTTTACGAATATTTTAAAAGTATTTAATTAATGTCTAGCTGATATGTAATGCCGACTGTTTTGATTTTGAATGTGGTTCAATTTTATTCATTCTAAAATATTGATCATATTAAAAATCGCTATAAACCGTTATAATTTTAAAAATATATATAAATATAAGTAAGTTCCTAATACAGCGTAACACCTTTTCCCTTGTAACGGGAGTCCCTTGTTTGACCCGTTATTTTGACCGACAACTCTAGATAAAAAATTCCGTATACTAATACGCGTCCAACTTGTTAGTTTTCTGCTGACTCTGGCAACATTGTTCTATACATTTGATTGCAAAATAGGAAAAATAGGATTACAATAATGCACGTAATTACTACAGACTTCTAACAATATATAATATTAATATAATAATCATAAAAATGTGTCAGTAAATCTAGTGTTAAATTTCTAAGATGCTACGATTTTTTTTAAATATCAATTTACAACTGCGTGCTGTTAATATGAAAATCCTAGTATTTTGAAGGAATGTGCATCTCCTCTGTAACGTTATGTGGAAGAAAGGCCAAGTGTTAACTTATTACAGATAATAAAAAGGAAAAATAAAACGAAAAAACTGATACACTAAGACTATTTAATTTTGTATTCTTTTAGACAGACTTAATATCTTTTATTACATCGTACTAGACATATAATTTAATTTTAATTATAACCGCTTAATCCATCGTCGTCCTCAAAGTTGTATAAGCAGAGTATATGGACCTAAAGACGGACATTAAGCAACTGAAGCTGAGTATTGCGATGCCACCCGCTGATAGTGTAAGTGGTCTCTGTGAGGTTTGCAACACGAGCAGGACAGTTCTCATATGTTGGTGTGGCTGAAATTTTCCCATTCACAACCGTACACGGCCTCGTCGAACGCTTGACCGGCGTCCAACAGCCGCTGTCCGTTGAGACAGTCCATGGCGACTTGTATTAGTGCGAACGGCACTTACAAATAGGTGTTTTCAAGCCCCGCTAGCAGTTCGGCTGTCAGCGCGATAATCAGTATCGCTAATTCGAACGCCAGCGCGCCGCGGAACAAACGATCGATTCTACGCAATAGGTTCAGATTGAACGTGTGCCGCCTTATGATCTCTCTCGATCGTACCGTCACGAATTCGTCTAACAGTTGATTGGTTGTCGATTCGTTGCCAGTTCCGCGGATGTAATGTTCCGCGTAATTGAAAAGCAATGACAGCTGTTCACTTAGCGCGAGTATTTGCGATTGTGTAACCGGCGATTACGATAAAGAACGCCGTGATGTTAGCAGGCGGGTAGCAGCAGACGCAGACTCCAGCAATGGTTAACGCGAGCGCGATATCGTAGTTCGGTGATTCAAACATCGGCTCAAGACCTGTGGAGTTTGCTTGTGATTAGATGAGGTTTTTTTTTTTAAGTTTTTGCGCTTTATTTATTCTAATCATCATCATCATCAGCCTGTGTCAGTCCACTGCTGGACATAGACATTCCCCCAATGCCTTCCACTATGTGCGGTCCTCTGCTTCCCTCATCGAGACGCTTCCCGTCGCCCTGACTAAATCGTCTGTCCGATTTCTTATCTCACATCAGTGGGTTCATCTGTCCGATGGATACAGGTACGCGCCCTTGAAGACCACAGCTGTTACTATTCTACTCCAAACATCCATCCAAATAGTTAAATCCCCCCCCCCACCAAATTCCCAAATCGTATAGTCGCCAACCCGCATGCCCAGCGTGGCGACATAATGGCATAAACTACCCCAAATGAAAAGCACGAATAAATTTCTTATAATATATTTAAGGTAAAACGATAAATGCCATAATATATTTTATCCGTTTGAGATTAAATTCAGTTTTTTGTTTGTTAAATAAGATTTAAACAGACACTTTTATTCGTTAATCATTTAATTACTATTAGTTTGCAACTCCTTCTACGAAGAACTGTCAAACTAAAGGAAATTAACTTTTTTTCTCACCGTATTTATAAATTTAGAAATACGGGGTGCACTAATTAAAAAGAGCAATTATTTTTTAACAATGTTCATCTTTTTAATAGTCACCCAAGCATTAATATGCTGTTTGTATAAAACGAGTTTTGCAAAACATTTAAATTAAGATTGCTTTGGCAATGTTCAACTTTTATTAACACTAGATTTACCGGACCAGTAATTTTCACTGGAGGACCCTATACAGGAAGTTAGGGATATGCGTTTGATATTTTTATTTTTTTATACCGCCTCTGTCAACATTGTTCCATATATATTATATTGCGAAACAGGAAAAATACGAATGCAATAATGCAAAAAACTAATACAGATACGAAAAGAAAACCATAAAAATGTGTCGGTAAATCTTAGTGTTAACGAATTACGTTCAACTTTGGCATTAGGTGTTTGTTTGTTATTTAATTCGCACTTACAATTTTTATAATTGTGTAACACTTACCGTATATTACAAGCGAGTCCTCCATGAAGTGTCTACCGGGCGACAGGAGAGGTTTCGCGACGTAAGCAATGCCATTTCCGATGATGACGGCCCAGAAGATCAGAGCCCGCCGCTTCACGACCCGCAAGGATTTCAATAAGTTTCTATGAAATCTACTCTGCGGTACAACCAGCGCGTCGCAACTCAGATAACCCTCGACCAAGTCCCTGATGGATTCTCTGCAACCGATACGAAATTATCTACAATTATATTAGATTTAATTATATAGAATAACTCCTGAGAACAATTTGTGAAATGTTATCTTAACCTACTTTCTCACATTTTTATTTTGGGTTAGGCAAAGCAATATGATCACAGGGTTCATGAAACTGAATCTAATTTTTCTCTTTAAGCTCTTTACGATTTCCTCGTAAGACTTTCTTTCAGTGTTAATGACAGTTTGGTGGCAGTATTTAAGTAAAAACAAAAAAAAACCAGCGTATTCGAAATGAAATAATTAACATCGCTGATCTGTTTACGCGCAAAACCATTTTTAATGTCAACGTTCTTTACATGTGAATGAGCATGTAGGCGAGCTTGCAGACCACGGAGATGAGTACACGTAGAAGTGACAGGCGAACATGGTCGCAGTGAAAGACTGAGATTGCTGAAGCGTGAAGCGCGTCCGTGCGCCGTTAGTGCCTTTTCTTTTTTTTTTTCCGTGGGGAAATCCTGCGTGGGATGGCCTACCGCTAATAAAAGTTGCGAGAGTGTTGTGTCGGACTATTGCCGACTTAATCGTATTACGGGAACGCTTTCGCACAATACCGAGTAGTCCCGACGGCGTTGACTCTAGTGGGGTCACTTCTTGCGAGGGTGGAGCTGGTGCTCCGTTCTGATGAGTTGTTGGTGGTACACACGGTGGTAGGGACAGATCTCAACTAAATTCGCCGCCAGGCTCATTTATGGCGGACGAAGAAGTGTGCAAACGACTCTTCTTCGGCGCTTTGAGCTTTGTCGGCGAATCAGGAGATAGGAGCTCCTCTCCCCCTCTCTCTTTCCGCAGCTACCTTCCGCGACATCACTTCTTCACGGAAGTTTACGTCTGCACTCCATATATCGTTCACACCTGACTACCGCAATGGATCGACTGCCTCTTCAATGATTTACTCCTTGGCCTATAATTCGGAGGTACCCGTCATTTCCGAGACCACACGAAAAGTGGAGTTTGGATGGTGATATAAGGCTTTCACGCACCCGCCTAGTAACTGGCTAGTTAGTCACCCTAAATGGCAACCTGCCGCCCCAACAGCATTACTCTGTTCCGGCAGCCACGTATATGAAAGCCAGGGTATTCTTTGACACCATGTTGTCACCGTCTACGGCACAATTGTCACTTAACAACATGTGAAACTTAAGTAGTCAGTCAATTGAACATAACCAAAAAAAAATGTACAAATACTGTTTTGTAAATCGGTTATCAATAACATCATAAAAATGTTAGTTTTGAAATACAGTAGATAGTGTGTGAATTATATTAAGTTTTCTTTGCCATAACAAGTTTCGAAAAGTCCTTGCTTCCTTCCCAATAAATCTAGATAAATTTTGGTAACTAGCTAGATAAGAGCTGGATGAAGATGGGGCGATTTTTGTCAAGAAAAAACTTGAATCAGAATCGGACATTATGTGGGATATCAATAATATCTCGTGTTTTGATTGTGAAAATCGACATTAGTGATAATTTTGTAAATAAAGTTTACGGCGTGTCCTCGCATTCTGTTTACCAACCAACTAAGACAAAGTTGTAGCACAAGTTGCAAACGAGTTTCATGCTAATGCATAAGTATACG
>DWQX01007366.1:0-10190 GCA_018245475.1 Pharmacophagus antenor | reverse complement strand
TAGCACTTTCCTTTTCAAGATTCAGGAAACGAATAAACGTATTTGTCCCACATTCGTATTTATAGAGTGACGAATTGTTTTGAACAAGTCTTTGAACAAGTTGAACAAGTCAGTGCAAGGAAGCGAAGCTCTGAGACTGCGACTCTCAGGTTTTTACAAGTTCAAAATGTATTGCGACCACAAAGCGAATACCGACATCCTACAACTTACACAATTTCATAAACATATATAATAATTTTTTTACCTCATAGGTACTTTTAAAAATAATGTATATGTTTTGATATTATAAAATAGTATGATGTAAGTAAATAGGTACTATCAGTGTACGTGTTGAGATCTACTATCGTGGACCCCCGTTTTCATTTCATGGACTCCCAAATTTTTTTTCGCTGACGCAGACCCCTTGCAGGTTGTCATAGACCCCTAGAGGTCGATATAGATCACTTTGGGAATCACTGGGTTATAGCTATGAAATATTAATTTATTTATTTCTTTCTTTCGCACCATGCGACTGTACAAGGAGGCGGACACGTCTAGAAACAAATTAGATACTTTTATTATTAAAAAAAAAAAACAATATCACAAGCGACGTCTATCAAAATTAATGTAAACAGTTGAACCACTTCCGTTGTTATTTTCCTTTCCGCCGGACGTACAAACAAAACTAGGTCGCACTCTAATCTTAATTGCTACTTTGAAGCAGCGCGCTCCATTCATAATTTAATGAAAACGCCTCATTTTTTTCGGGGCACAACTACTCTAATAACACTACGCATAACTAAGTATAATTTACGGAAAATTTAATTTTCTTCCACCACTTACGTAATTATATGTAATTGGTATAAACGTAATAATAAAATGGCACGATAATTTAATAAACGTGTGTTTCCTCGTTTTCTGTAGAGACTGATATGATAAAAATTTAAAATTACGAAATAGTTCCATAATGTAACTTATATTATACGTAAAATTCAATCAGTTTCAAACATATTAATAGCTAGAAGAACGTTGGATCAACCGTTTTAAAGCTACGATGTCATAGACAGACAGATGCTCGCGTTAAACTTTAATATAAATGAATATACTTCTTTGTGCGCCGATGGTTAAATATTATATACATAATAACCTTGGTAATACGCTAAAATATCTATTAGCAGACCACACCCATTAATCCCTGCCGTGCTTCGGCTACATTTAGAGCGCGAAGCTGTCTGAGCCCGACAGCAAAATATGAAAAGCTCGTAATCCCGGCTTACGTGCTAAAAGCTCGCCGGTTTATCTCAGGATGCGTATAAATCGTAAAACATTACGATCAGAATTTAGAAAACGCTCTCGCTGAGCGAGACCAGCTATTTGAAATGTTTCAACGTCCTTTAAGCTTTCGCGTAACTATCGAACATCTTCGAATCAACGCCGAACCGCAGGATGCTTTCATGCTTTATGCAAATACTGATTAGACCTTCACTATTTCTTTTATTTATAAATGCATATCTAAATATCTGCGTTTTGAAATAAGTACTAATATAGTTAAAAAAATCGGGTTTTTTAAATAAGTGACATTTTTAAAATGTCATCTCTTTGCAAAACGTTCGACCATTAATTAATGTATACAAATTTCAGTAACGAGATTGAATAGTGGCATAATTTGTACAACAGGAACGACCGCAGTTTGGCGAACGGCGGATAACCTATCAGAGAATGTCCCCAGGGAACGGAGGATCCGTTTCATTAAAAAGTAAAAAATTACTGTGTAAATTGTTTTTGATGTAAAACATATGGTGTAGTCGAGTAATTTTATTAATATCTAATAACCATACATGCATCGAAATTCATAATCTTTTTTACTAACGAATACACGGACGTAAATCTCAACAGGGACTATTTGAATTTTTTTTTTCGCGTATGTTCACGCATAACTTTTAGCAACGGTGTGATTTTGTTAAATTTTTTTTTTTAAAGAATGTTGTACACCTTTTTTTTGCAAATAATTCAACTCCTATTGTACTTTGTGTTATTTTAGATTTATATTTATAGCTTTTTTCGATTCTTTATGAAAATGTACCATATTAGAACCTATGGTTTTTTAGACCAATAAATAATTTGATGTTAACTTGATCTAGTACGTATTAAAAGAATAAATATTTTATTGTCGTCAATATTAAGCAAGATTATATTTTGTGTATTTAAACATTTTGTTGTGCAACTAAGTAATAATTAAAAGCATTATAATATAAAAACAAATTGTACGTTTTGGACGACGCAAATTTATGTATCGTACTGGCCATTTAGCTTGCTTGTACGAGCCGTAAATTTATTTATCTCCCTTGTACATTTCGTTGTAATGAGAAACGTCGCGTGTTTTTTTTTAACAGCAATTTATTTTTTAAGTAGGAATCATCAGTTGTGCCGCCTGCCTTGTTTTTTGACGTTCAGTTGTTTTGTTCAGATTATATCGCACCCTCCATGCGACACTGTCACTTTTTGCAAAATTTGAAAAATCGTAAAAGTGATTTAATAATTTTCTACTTTTTAAAATATTTTTTAACTAACAATGAGACCGTAGATGGTGAATCGTGTTCGCCTAGAATACTGCCGATTCTTTCATGTACCAATGCCGGAACACACTAACGCTGTTACGGCGATAGATTGACATAGGGGGTGGTAGCTAGACAGTCGTGTTTAAAAAAACCCAATCACCTTCCAGAATCCACTTCTCCTGTGGCCGGGAATCGAACTTGGGACCTCTACATTACAAGGCAAGCAAAAAACCACTGCGCATTATTATGCAGGCCTTATATTTTCAATAAGAACCTATAAGTGGATGTTATCGTATAACCTATTCATAATTCTCTAAATCTGGAAGAATATATTTTTTACGTTATCCTAGTTTAAATGCTTCTCTCGACAAATAAGCATTTTTGCTTGACAGTGTTGCATCGGGCGTACAGTATAAAAATATTTTAAATGTGAAGGAAATTTATCTTAAGGCAGATTTTTTTATTTATTTATTTTTTATTCATGACCTGGCTAAAATAACCTAACAAATTTTCGCTTTCTGTTCCTATGTAAGGGACACAAATAATACTTACAGTGATTTAAAATGATTAAATAATTAACCCTTCGCACTGCCATGGCGAAAGTAACTTGACATCAATTTTTATCTCAGGAGCCCCTTCGATGAGTTCCACTCTAAATTTTTTAAATATAAAACTGTTATTTATGTGGATTTGTGTGATCATACTTTATTATCTCAATTTTCTTATTCTTAAGTTAAAGTGAAATTCACATAAAATACTTAAAAACGTTTGGACGTGACGATTAAAATAATTATATAAAATTCGCAGTAACAAAGGTATAAAATGTTATAAGAAAAAAACTAATAAATCGAAGAAACACTTTAAAAATGTTAGTTACTAAACTCCTTGTAGCTACGTCTCGCTTTTTTGAATAAAACGCTCATACATATGTCATAAAACAACTCTTCATACTTTAAGCCGTATCCGGGCTCCATTATTAGATAACATTTGACCGGATGTAACGCCGATTAAAAAAAAAACAAATATTACACAAATCATAAAGAGAAGCCAGCGTGCAGATCCTATTTGTTTTATTTGCAACTGCTGGTCGGCGTGTCATAGAACAAAAACGTTAAATCCCGACGGCTGTTCCAACGTTCAACTATATGTGTGCGCTTTTATAATATTTCCATTTTTTATCAGGAACAATATCGTAACTAGTTTGGGCGAAATATTTAATGACTCTTCCACGTCATTCATGCAGCGATATGATTTAATCTGGTATTATTACTAGTGCACCACTGTATATTGAAACCAATTCTGAATTTAGCGAGATCAGAACACAGAACGTAATATTGATATTTGAAAATTAATAACAATTAAGTTAAAAACAGTAACAGTGAAGTTTAAAATTATAAATCACAATAAATAAAAATTAAAAAGTGTGTACACTCTCTTAACGTCATAAACATTATCGAACATAAAATCAAGTACAATAAAAATTAATATTTTTATTGTACTTGATTTTATGTCTTTAAAATCTAATTAATTTCCTACTTGTTTTCCCCATCCACACATTCCCTAACATTTGCAGAGACTTCAATTAGCGAAGTATTTGTACGAAATTTCACCCACAAACTCGAGGAGGTAACTTTGAGAGTGAAGCGACGGAATTTGGTTACGAATGCGAGCTTTAAGAACATATTCGCAAGGCAAAAATTGTTTTGATACAAATCATTGCAGACGAGAGTACAGAAAATGACATTAAACCAAAATATAAGGAATTGTTCGATAAATTTAAAATCAGTTGTTATAGGCGTTTTAAGGTATTTTTTTAAAGCAAGAAGCAAAGAGAAAGGAATTTTTTAGAAAATAATCATGGTGTAATATTCTTAGACTATTTATTTTGGTTTTCTGTATATTGCTATTGTTTTTTTTTCTTGTATCATACGACAATAGTCCCGAAATAAATGAGATTAATAATTTTATGAATTTATTTTTTATCTTATGTTATATTATATATGTTTAAATACAGAATGCCAATCTAATTACAATATTATATTTCTCAATAGTTTGGCATTCAATACCAATAATATGACATAGACGCTTTTATCGTACTTTAGTCTCTAGTATATTAATCAATAATTTGGTATCTTTATTGATACTTGGAATATATAAAAACATATGTTACATTTTGTAGATGTTACATGATCGTCTTTAACATATAAAATAAAGAAATACTTAAATAAATAATCTATAGGTACATCCTTAAACGCAAATACCGCTCTTACAATGAGCGAAGAATATCTTACAAATTTTTAATGAGAAGTAGACAGGCTACGATGGAGGTAAAAGAACAGAAAGATTATTTAAACAACGATTTTTTTACCTCAACCCCTCTATTCGACAACCTGGCGGCCATTAATAGATAATACATTATGCGTTCCTTTTAATGTACGACGAATTTCTGTCATGATAATTTTTACTTTGACGAAAAGCGTATTGAAGTTGATGCCATGAAAATGTTTTAAACAAATCCAACACAATGTACCAGATAGTAGAAAAAATTGGTTTTAAAACTTGTTAGTGTTAATTATATTTCATCATTGGTTAAATTCTTTGTGACAGAAGTTTTGTATTGGATTGTATTATCACCGTTCATGATTTATGTAATTTACAGATGGTTTAATACCCATGTGATAAGCATTGAACAATAATGTTGACGCATTCATTCTCTACTATTTATTTTGAAGCATACTACTTAGTGTTTAGTGAGTTAAATAAAAATAAAATATAAAAATTTCGTTATTACCACAAATATCATATTTACAATCTGCAACGCCCTGTGTCCTGAACAAGGAAAACTGAATCTTAGGAGACAATACCCTTTTCTTTTTCCTGTTGTGTGCATTACGAAATAGTTTAACAAGGTTTATTATAACGGAATCGATTCCAATACACGATTTCATTATGACTGTGCGACGTAATAATACTAGTATAGTATTTTAAATGTACTTTGTACCCTCACCGCGAGTAATTCCCCGCATAACAAATGGCTCTGAAATACTGCCGCGGATTAATTATATATACTTAATACTGTTTTAATTAGTCACGTTACCCCAGTGGCTTTAAATCTTCACTACCATTTATATTTTTATATATATACAAATATATGCCTACTTCCTTGGGTGTGGAATTTTTTTATTTCATATTGAGATTAATCATTTTCCGGTGTGTTTACAAATATTCGAATCCAACAATTCAGAAAATAAAAAAAATCAAAACTCCTCTAATCATTAAGGGTGAGATTTTAAAATACTCTTTTAAAAGACACCTATGTGTCACAAAGAACACACACTCAAATCCATCTCACCACCTGCCCATTCAACTCATCACTTATTTTTTTAGTAAAAGAAACCTTTATTAAATGCTCTTCTACTGCAACAGTAAAAACAGCTTAAGCTTTCTTTGTGGTTTAAGTCTTATCGCTAAAAGATACAACTTTTTTTTAATAGATAAAGTATGATAACGAGCGAATGATTGACCATAAAGTGATCACCGTTGTCCATAGATGACCGCAACATTCGTCGAGTCGAGGCTGCCACACGCCAAACGTTGCGAGAAAGTCGAACAAAGTTTCCTAGTACTACTCTGCTACCACTATGCTTAAACCTTCCTTAAAGGTCGGCAACGCAGTTGCGACTCCTCGAGTGTTGCTGCTGTATGTGGACGGCGATCACTTCCCACCGGATGAAACGCTCGCTCGTTTGCCTGCCCTACTTATAAAAAAAAAAAACAATCAGTGACATGCTAATTGCACGAACAAATTGCGCACAGCTTTCAATGAACATTAAAACCATCAATGGCGTGAGTTCGGTAACAAATCGAAGCAACGAAACTCCTACAATTGCACAGTTTGAATATGTTTTAAATATAAGACAAAGATCTTTACCAACATGAGTACGCGCGAATACAGCAATTTGGCCTAAAGCCGAGTTTTCTGTAATAATATGCTTGTTAACTCTGTTCAGCGTTTTCAATGCGCAGACATTCTTTTCTTCTCTTTTTATTTCTTTTCATTTTTGTCCCCCTCTTTAATAAAATGAGACTACTTATCGCGCTGTGCTCAATACTAGGATAAAAGTTACGTGTATTTATTGAGAATAAGATAAAACGCACATAGTTTTGTCAATTTTACTCTTTTGTGTGAAGTAAGGCGACTACATAGATAAACTTTCTCCTCGACTAATGTAAAAAATATTGTAAATACTAAAAAAAAGTAACTTAGTTGTCACAAGTTGCTTTTTTTAATTTTTATTAATTGGAGTAGAGTTACTATCAAATTAATAACAATATTATACATTTACAGGAATAAGTTAAAGGAGAAGTTCTTCTTGTAGTTTGTCGTAAAGATTAAAGAGTGCGACAAAGGCGTGTAACATTAATAAAAATAAATTAATAATACAAATGCGGCATCTAACATTTTGAAAATGTTTTACAGTCGTGTTTCGTTCCAGACATATTACATTAACACATAATATTTCTTATGAAGCTCTCGTAAAATCTATTGAAATTAAAATACTAGTCTACTGTCTGGAATTAAATATACCAATCTCCGCTTAAGCATCAGCAATTTCCGTTGAAACGGGGATTTCAAAAGATTTTCTTTTGTTATTTCCATTTCCATTTCCCCTTCATTGTATTGTAGATAGTAAAATAACGTATAGTACTCTCACCACCATTCTTTAAATACTTTTATTACTTCAGCACCCACTGCAAGACAATCTTGAGAAAAAATGTTCAATAATGGTTTCTTAATTTTATTTTATTAAAACTAATCACAGTAAAATGTATTATGCGTAAATAATATTGAATAGAATCAACATTAAAAGCTGAATATACTTTGTAATAATTATGACAACAGGACGTCTGTCTGTCACACACAATTTGGGTAATGAGCGTTAAAATTAGCAAAATTTTAATTTTCTCAGAAAACATTTCGTTGTAATTATTTCCTGGTGTCAAAGTTAAAACAAAATTGTTACCACTACATTATAACAAAATCATCTGTGCAAGCATGAAGTTTATATGTAAGAATATATTTTATATCTTTTTACTGTTATTGAAATTCAATGGCAAGAATCAAAGTCTTCTACTAAATCTCCATAAGGTTTTTAAAGTTCCACTTTTTTCTTTGAATTATAGCAATTAATATTATACAAAATATAATTCCACCTACTTATATCAACGTCGACATTTATACATATATGTATAAATTAAATTGAATTTAAGTATTATACACAATTTATAAACACAGAATAAAAACATCTAAAGAAAAAAATAGTAGGAATACCAGATGTCTCTCTCATAACATACATTGTTATATTGTACAATTTTCCATGACTGATTATTTGCTAAATGTTACAGAAGCGAATATCCAAAACATGTGTTTAAATTGTTTTAACTCTTTTACATACATCCAATCTTGTACATAATATCCAAAAACATGTAAAGTTTTAATAATTAAAACGCGTTTGCCTTACTTCCGAATAATGTTTATTACATTGAAATTCGTACAATATGTTTTGTTGCGAAAAGGTAATACGCTTAAAATATTATTACGACACATTTATAACGACAATATGTTACTGCTGTAATTCATTAGTAATTTAAAAGGTTCACGGGACGACTTAATTACTTCCGTTAACTTTCAAATGGATATTAAATTCGTTCGATGAACCAATCCGTTTAATTTAAAATGTAAAGGATGATGTAATTTTAATGTTATAGTACGGGTTATTATCCATGTAGCCTCAAATATATACGTCCGCCGCCGTTATTATCGGCTGTGAATGAGTAAAATTAGTATAAAGTAAATAATTCGATGATTACAATCTAGAGAAAAATGTAAGATAACGTTTGCTATCAAATTCAGTTGTACATCGATGCACACAATCGATACCTCTGAAAATACATCGAATCATCAGTCCATTTTACTTGTACAATTCGAGCAAACAATGCTCAATTTTATAAATCTAAAATAGGCACAGAGAGAAAAAAGTAATTTTTTATAGATATAAAATTGTTCTTTCTCTTATACATAATGCAGTGATTTGTATGCTTTTTTAAAATAGTTTATATAGTGTTTGTACTTTATAACGTTTTATTTAGTTTCGTGTGTTTAAGTTTTTTTTACTTTAAAATTAGAATTGATAGCGGAATATGTGGTACTATACTTTCCCCTTGTAAGAATGGACAGATTAGGTTATTAATTAAAGTTTTAAAAGTTAAAAGAAAACTTTAACTATAAAAAAAATTAGGTTGTCATAAAAAAGCACAAATACAATATAAAACGCTCAAGGTCATTTTCAAACATGTTCCCTTTTCGACAAAACTATTATTTTATGTCGTTCGTATACTAGCACTAAATTATCTCTCAAGACTTCGCACGGGCCAATTGTCGACTGCAGCCGTATAAGGAGCTGCCACTACAACTGTAATCTGACAGGGGAACGAGCGCAGCGGCATCCGGTTCAAGAATACAACTGCATTTTGTCAGTAGCTAAACGGTCAAATCTCTCAACGGTAACGTAAATTAAAAATAAACAACCCGTGTACTATAACAAACTAAGTTAAATATAATTCTGAATACAATTATTTACATTTAAACGCGCATTTAATTGCCTCAAGTGATTTACCGAAGTTCTTTGGTTCGATTCCAGAACCACATTAATAGTGGAGTTTGGATGGATGGTTTTTCGAACCTGTCTGATTAATTAAAACCCTCAATGACAATTTGCAGCCATAACAGCGTTGCTGTATTGCGGCTGTACTTCAAAGTATCTGTATATTATATGTTATTTGTTATAAAGATTCGTAACAAAACATCACCACACAAAACTCTCTGAAGAAAGTACCTGAGAAATAAGATTCGCAAATGCACGTCAAATTTACAACAACCTTTTTATTTTATTGAGGTTTAATAAGACAATTCCTCTTATTTATGCAAACCCGTATTATCATTACAGAATATGTATTAAGTTGTATAGTTTTTAAAGTTAATAAAGATAATATCACTGTTGAAATATCTTTCATCGTTCGATTTAAATTTTAACGACATTGAATTGTCACAGACAGATAATTATTAACAGGCGACCGAAGGAACGGCTTGTTTGTTTTTAATGTGTTAAAACGATTGTCTGAAGTGAGCAATTCATTTGCAAATTTATATCTCGCCTTAACTAATTTCGACGATGCCTTACTTAATTATTTGCTACAAGGACTCTGAAGCTCGCAATCTATGTATTAACCCTTTACCGACGTATTAAATTTGTACATAGTGAAATCCAATTGAAAAGACTACCAGTATTGATGTCTGAATAGATTAATTAGGTATTTGAGTTCGTACAGAAAAAGTGTATACTGATACGTAAATGAAAACTATAAAAGGAATTCATGATTCCTTACTACGTTGGCAGGGAGAAAATATGAAACCGATACGGCAAAGAAGTTTGAGTGGCAGAGATTAGACATACCTCCGCAAAGAGTTAATACGTGAAGCAAAAACTATGTACCCCTTTTTACGTAAATGTCCGCGTAGGGTAATATGAAATTTGGCTCAGTTGAAGTTTATACGAACAAGGAATTCAGAAAACTATTATATATATATATATA
>DWQX01007365.1:0-10190 GCA_018245475.1 Pharmacophagus antenor | reverse complement strand
ACTGCCACGCCTCCCCCGACCACCTGGGGGAGGACACAGGCGGGCCCGCTCACGCGGGCATCCTCTGGCAGGGTCGTTGTCGTATCCGAACGGCTTCCCATGACCCTGCCCGGCTCATCTCGTGATGCCGCCCTTATCTCGTCTTCGGGTGATGAGGATTGGGTCTGGGATGGCGGAGGCGGTGGGAGCAGTGAGGACTAGCGGTTTACCTCCGCGGGGTTTTAGTGGGTAGCCCCTGGGCTAATTTCCAGGAGAAGTGCCCTTTTCAGGGCGCCGGTAGCCCCACACACGTCTCCCCCTTCTCACGGGGAGGGATATGGTGCAGCAATGCATTTCCTGGAGCAAAAAAAAAATAAAAAAAAAGGAGAAAAAATTGTTGTCAATTCTATATGTCGTATCTTAGCAGCAAGCTGCTAAGATTTTCTCAATCACTCTTTCCGAACCGGAGCGTTATACAGCATTAATTGCAGTGAAAAACGTGGGAGCCAATATTTCTGAGCGAGCACGCTTTTCCATCTCTGATCAATTTAAACTACTCCCCCAAGAATTCTACTACCAGTCAACAGTACAATTTCAAAATAATCCACAAGCTCGGTGTATAATAATTTAAATAAAATTACATAAATTATTATATATAAAAAAATTATAGCAATGGAATAGAAAAGCGATATCTTTCAATAGTTTTAGCCAAGAATTTAAAGATATCGCCTTCGTATACCTCTCATTTTCCTACTTATGTTCAAACAATATAACTATAAAAAAACTTGAAAAGCTGTATCACAGATTGTATATAAAACTGTTTATCATGGAACAAAATAAATTCACAGCATATTCAAAGAAATTAAACGCAATGAAATATCTGGAAATTATATTTCATATTTATTTTACGATTCGTGAACGTCCCTAAAAATAAATTATACTTGCTGTAGAAAAATATTTATGCAACATGTCTTATTAATAACGTGGTAACTTTTCGTATAGATGACAAAAGTTATATTTTCAGTACAGGAAGTTCGAATTTTGTTTTCATTTAAAAGTGGAATGAAAAAAGCACTGTCGTTTCGTATGCACCGGATGTATTCTGGTTGAACACGCTTCACGATCTACGGCCTGATTGTGACTTAATATCAGCTGAATTCGAGGTCTGGTGTTAGCCTAAAACCAAAATAAAATATTATTACAGATATTTTAGAATATTGGAATGATCATGCTACAGTTTTCTATATAAAATAACTACTAGCGTGACAACTTAAATGATGGAGGAACCTTTTTAGAGCACTATAACCAAGAAGCTAGCAGTACACAATATCACGCAACCTCGAATCGTCGAACTTACTTCCAGATCAGCCTTGGACCTATTCGTTTCGCAGCTAAGTAAACAAACAGACTGCTAACAAAGTGGCTATACCCAAGTGAAAAGAAAAGCTCGCCTCAAAACCTACTCGTTGCTAAAATACATATATTGAAAGTCGAAACGATCAGAATTAGAAGACACATACAAAACGCGAACCTAGAAATAAACCATATATAGTTGTGGAATACCCAGTGGCCAAGTTTAACTATAAGCAAAACTAATAACAGGCAATCAATGATAACTAGAGGAGATATTTTGTCAATCAGGAAAAGAAGACTTTCTAGGTTAGTTCCCATAGAATTATTAAAAACAGTGGAAAATATCGAACAGACGAATTTTTTAGAGACTGTCCATCTAGCAAAATATTGTTGCGTATGGAAACGTTCGGTCTGATGAGCTGAACCCTCTTCCCGCAGGATGCAGAAGAGAGCGACACCGATGAGCACAAGACAATTAGAGTAGCCTAGAAGTCTTATACTAGGCCCTCCCTTCATCTGAACCTAACCGGAATCCCGCTCATTATCTCTATGAAGATTTCTAGCACCCTGGCGATTATGGACCTCTGGAAGGCTACCAGTGGCGAAGGCTTTACTGCAAACACCTCCAACAGGCCTTTCATATAATAAAACAATTTTCAACGAACTGTTTAACACTTGCTTTAAACTCGGTTGATTCCCAGTAACCGGGAAGCGTGCAGTTATTAAGGTCATTTACGAACCAGTAAGACAGACTACTCAGCACCCAGGTCCTATAAAGCTATCGCCTTATTTTCGCTCCTAGGCAAAACCCTATTTTTACGTGTGGGAAATGCCTTCGCATATCTGCCTTCGAGGGGGCAAAGGCAGAATTTGTCGGGCTTGCACCGACTAAATCCCCCACGACGATCCATCTTCGGCGCTTTACAGTAGAGTCACAGGAACGCTTTTGCACACCTCTGCAACCCCACCAGCGCTGGCGGCAATGTGCAGCCCCTCCTCAGGGAACAAGTAAAACTCCCCTATCCCCTCCTGGTAAGGCGCGCTGAAACACACGCGCCTTCCTCACTGGCCTCTTACGGTGAAATGGGCAACGGGCCCCCCCGAGTCCGTTACTCAGAGGCCATGGGAGGCGAGAGGACGAGCACCCAAAACGCACAGGTCCTCCAAGCTCCTTGCGACGGATCTGGTCTTAGGCTCCGCCGTCAACCGTAATTCGCCCACGGAAGGTGGGGTTACCTCTTCTCCCTCGGGCCGGCCGGGTGGGTTCCTCTTCGCTTCACCGTGGGAGACCAGGCCACGGTTACTAAGCTCCTCCGACACGACAAGGCGGGAACCCGTTGGGGGGTCCTAGGCAAAACCCTAGAAAAAAAAGGTTGGGGATATTTTTTTTCGAAGGCAAAACCCTAGAACAAATAATAACCAGACGATAAATCTATGGGTCCACCTGCGGGCCTTACTTCTGGAGCACGCCATTGGACCCTTTGCTCCAGGGAACCAACCAGCTGGACCATGGACAGGCTTCCGACGATGACCTACTGGTGATCGCAACTACCCACACGATAGAGGAGATGAAATGTAAGCTCACCGCGACACCGTCTGACATATCCATATGGCGCAGGGATCACTAGTTAAGGTTCTTTAATGAACTTAAAACTTATATATTATAGGTAGATTTAATTTTATATTCTTATAATCGAGTTAGTATAATAAATGTTTTGATATGAGGATAGACTCGTCGTCGTAGAATACGTCGTAAATTTTTTTTTATTTGTTTGGCTCTCTATTCTGGGGTTCTGGACTCCTGGTGCTGTTTGTTGCAGTAACATTAACCTGTTAATCAGGTCGTGATTTACGTTTATTTTATTGTCTCTATTACACAAATCATAATAATTTAACGACCAAACGTCAATCAATGTCTTGCAACTTATCATAATAACCTTTATGTAGCCTGATGATAGTAACAAAACTACTGAAAAATGTGAGTTTTTTATAGATCGTGATATTTTACCAATGACTGATATAGTCGTCAAACTAGCTTAATAGATTAAATAGTGGAAAGCCCTTGTACAGATTAAAATAGTTTTAAATAAAATATTTTAGCTCTGAATTATAATTTAAAACCACAGAATCTTGTTGATAAATTAGATTCATGAAGTCTTACAACCCCTTACATAAATATTATTCCATAAATTGACTCTAATTAAGTTATAGTTTCGCTTCATCAAGTCTACAGCTAAATGTATAGATCTGGCCATAGTTTTGCTTAACGAGAATAAAAACAATTTTACATTTATTAAATAAAGAACAATATTCATCGTCACTTAACTTAAAAATGTAAGTAATCGTTAAAGATTTCACGAAGCGTATCGCAAAGAGGATTCCTGTTTCTGCCAAATTGGACAATGAACGACGGTTTGGCGTTAGACTTGAGACTCGAGCTTTTAATTCCTGTGACGCAGTAAAAGCAGATTCTAAAGCGGTTACGGTCAGTGGACAAAGCGAAAAGTAGATAGTTTGTAATGAGAAAACACTGAAATATACAGTTTATTTATTTTCTTATTTAATTTATATCTATTATCTGTATCAAAGATACAGAGGGCGTACCTAACATTTAGTTGGCGTGGTTTAACAGTCAATCAAGGCGATTGTAAAACAAATGAGGCATGAGTCTGGTCATATGAATGTTTAGTCATGAATCTGTTCTATTGACACAGGTCTCCTGGGAACTGTACCGCGATCCGCTGTGATTTATTATTGTTTTGCTAAGTTGAGCAGTAGTGTCTATTGGATTATTTTATAGAAATTTATAGTAGTATAATTATAAAGCTAAACCTGATTCAAAAAGAAGATTTGAGCAAATATGTATTTATGTTTAAGTTTTTGTCCTGTCTCATCTACTTATATTTTGAGGCAAATTAAACATTAACATTAGTGTATTATTACCAGTTGTTTTGTAGAAGTATATTCAAGTAGCCTAATTTCTAAGTAATGATTAAAATCTATTTAATAATCATTTCCAAATAAATGTTTTGTAATACAGACGAAAAAAACTTTTAAATTAAGTACGTGACACAATTTTCTATTTCTCATTATTTCGAGCGGTCTGTTTTCTTTATAGCACAATAAATGCTGTTATACATTTTGTACATTACTTCTGCTACATGCTCTCACCCGACGTACACACTACGTGAACAAAAGTAAAATAATTTATCTATGCACTCTTACTTTCTTTTCCTTTTTTTCAGTTATGGGTTAACATTTAACCTCGATTTCACCTGTTGTTAAGTAACAATGAGGCCCAAGATAGTAAAATGTGTTTGATGAAATTTTCAATATTAACATCTACGACAAGAGTTATTTTTAACAATATTTTGGGATCCTATTTCAGAAAGAGCAACATAAATGATTTTCTTGGGAACTAATAATATTAAAGATTAATTTAAATCTGGGGAATAATAGATTATATATGTCTGAAAATAATGAAAATTCCAAAATAAATATTGAAATCAGTACAGTAATGAGAAAACATTTCCACAGATTATGAAAGTCGATGTCTGTGGTAAATATAAAGAAGTAAAAATTAAAATAAGAGAAAGAAGGCATTTGTACTTTACATTGGATAGACTCTGTTACACTGGGTACACAGTACTTAATTAACAACTCATTGAATAGGATTAAAAGCAGAGTGAATAGGCTTATATATTATACTACGTGAGATTATGGTTAAGTACAAACCTATAATTTGTAAAAAAAATCCTAATAAAATGTGTCCCAACATTATTGTAAATCTTTTTCATCTTGTCTTTATAAGTACAAAGCATATTGAAACTATTTAGACTTACAAAACTCAATTCAGCGCAGTGTGGTCCAAAGTAAGACGGCAAATAAATTCTAGAACACGTAGACTTATGAGATCACTGCACAATCTTGTGTAGGGGAATCCTTACATGCATTTTGAGCGGCTTTAAAGCGAACACGGAGTGAATGTCTTGGAGGGATAAGTTGATTTAAAAAGCATTCTTATATCTCCTAGAGAAAGTTTAGACTTTACAGAGAAAGTAAGTGTTTCCTAGAACAAAACATATTTAAAATTTTTGCGCTAATAAAAGTTTTTGATAATTAGTAACTTCCTAATAATCTAGATTCGTTATGTTCTCTTAAAAACCAAAAGATTTCAAAATTTTAAACTAAACCTCATTAAAGCTTAATATTTTGTCTCTAGAGATTTTACATTCATAAACTATTAGCAATAAAAACTTGTTATCACTTCGAAATAAATACCGTTAGTTAACAAGCAAGGACATGAAATACATTGCTTTATTTTAAAGGAAAGGCTAAGTCAGATTTTTTTTATAAAAACAACATGGGATTACTTTATTTAGGAAATGTGTGTGCTCCGTGCCTTCGTAGACCGCTCGTAGCATTATCGTAGCCATCAGTCGACAGACACGTAGTTATGTGTGTGTATGTAACGCCCGAGATGCGCGATGCTGGATACCACGGTATAAATAATTAAAATGAATAAATATACAGTACATCACCATGGACTGCTTCGAGATACCCCAATCTGCTGTACACGCATCACTGTAAGTAGTTGTGTTGGGTAGTGTATACATATAGATGTACCAATATCCAACTTTACATAATATTTCGACTACAACCGTTTTTGCAATATAAGCGGTGACAGCTACGCCGTCGCTACGACTGCGACTCCAATCCTATTTTACTGCCACTTCGACATAGATTAAAAATGACATTTACTAATAATAACCATACTAAACGGCTCAGCTAACTGTATGTTTCAAATATTAAATTTCCTTTCCAATACATATTTACCATATTAGAATTAACTGAGTTTAATATAAATTTAAAAGTCTTAATTAATGTATTGATTCATAGACTTATTAATTCTAAACTATTAAGGAATTGATAAGGAATATGTAATGGAATCTATTGTACTTTGACACACAACTGGTATTAATGTAATCCACTACAATTGTTCAGAGGTCTTGGATCCTATTCATGTTAAACTATAACAATATATTATTAAAGTTAGTTACAAGGAAAGCACGTAAATGAAATTGCGCGGTAATCTCATAAGAGGGATTATTCGCCGAATTATTATAGATATATAATTGTATTACATACACAAAAAACCTTACTCATGGCGTATTTATGTATTAAATAAATTTGTAAAAAATATGGGTAAAGATTTTTTACCCCTATGCATAATTTTCACGTTTGTATTTATTTGTTTTAGTAAACAAGATTCTACCATAAATTTTGTGCGGTATAAGAACAACTCCTACAGAGCCTAAAAAGAGTTATCGGGCTTCAATGGCAACGGTAAGAGCACATTACTCTTGAGGGTCTGTAGGCTAATAGGAAGCTGACAAAGCAGAAATGTAAAGGGCTGGTGAAGTTCATGGCAAGAGGCTAGGTGCTATCATCGCAGCACCATCCGTTGCGGAAATCCCAGGCGCAGACATATGTCGCATAGTGGGTATTCTAGGGCGCACTATATTCTGAGTCGCAACATGTTTACAATTACTTAAAATTTAAAAGATGTCCACATAAGTTTGTTCCAATTAATTTTAACACATGTTTCGAAATTTTAGGGATGTTAGTTATTATCTGTATTTCAGTAAAGATTTTATATTGTTTTGATACCATTATTAATAATTAACCATATTTTTAGATTTTATATACCAAAAATTAATTTCAAAATGGCCTCATCGTGGAATATAAAACCATGGAAGAACGCAACGGGTTTGTTGCTTCGTACTACCTGTAGAAATAATACCGTTACAATAAGCTCCACGTTTCATTAATACTGCATCAAATAGGTCCCACTTTGTATGAGATATTAAAAGCTTTCCGCTAATAAGCAACACGAGTGGGAATTACATAGTAAAGCTACATATAATTGTAAGATGTTCGAAAAGCGTCAGGCCACACATAATCTTTCCACATTAAATTACATTAATAAATAGCCTCTTTTTTCAAGATTTCTTATGAAATACACAGCACAAGAATAGTAACAAAAGATTATAAAACTTTTTTTGTGTCTATACACAACGAAATTATTTTAAAACTAATGATATATGATATGTCTTATTAACAACAATTAAATTTTAGAATGAACGATGAAATTGAAAATGTTGCGTAATGCAATTACATATAATCCTGCTCGAAACACCTCCGTTTGCCTCACTACTATGTTTATTTTATATTGTTGCCCGCTTTCGTAAAAATATTTTTAACAACATTCCTAAAGAAGAATTTTTCAATATCTTGTACATTTTGCAGAATTTATGTGAAGCATTGTTAAAATTCTTTTTTTTCATTGCATTTGTATATGTTTAAAAAGGATGGAAGGAATCGATATAGGTAGTAGGCACAGCAGTCCGTAAACATAGTAAATTCATTCACTTTATACCAATCAATTTTTTTTTTTTTAATATGATCTGTGAAAAAAGTAGACTCGGTTAATAACATCTAGTTGTAAATTAATCCGTTCACATAAATTAATGGAATGCTCGTACAAATTCTAAGCAGTTGGTCTTTCCTTTTTTATCGCTTCACTTACTCAGGAAAATCCCAAAGCGTCGGAGTTACCTCTAATTTTTCACGTTCCCGCCATCGAATAAATACTTGATGAGCAAGCGGATGATAGGATTCGGCACTTTGCACATTGCATAACGGAATGGAAAAATACGCCGCCCATGAAAATCATTTTGGATTTATGTATAAAATACTATCAAGCTTTTAAATAGAAGAGACAAAGGCATGCCAAAGAGAAGCATTTTCTAGCTTATTGTGCATTTATTATACAAATTATAAAAAACAAAATATATATATTATCTATGCTTATTCATAACAATTCTACATACATGTAATAAATTTCGCAAAAAAAAAAACAGAATTAATATTAAAAGAAATTATTGATTATTATACATGTATGTATTGTACGTAGGACAATCAGAAAGTTTTGCGACACTAAAAAAAATGTTCTATCTCCCCAGCAGCCTCTATACAAAGTTTCAAACGTCTGAATCAGTTTTCGAAACACTTTTTCCAGTCCACCGCATACACCCCTTTTACAGCCAGCTTGAACGCTAAGAGCGCATCATCCGGCAACAAAAATTGTATCCCTTTGAACTGATTTTTTATTTTTGGGAATAAGAAGTCACACGGTGCTAGGTCAGGGCTGTAAGG
The DNA here is from genome assembly GCA_018245475.1 of Pharmacophagus antenor. NCBI lineage: Eukaryota > Metazoa > Arthropoda > Insecta > Lepidoptera > Papilionidae > Pharmacophagus > Pharmacophagus antenor. The sequence continues at coordinate 1,640 of DWQX01007365.1, read as the reverse complement.
ACGGTGACTCAGGAAATATGCGTGCGAGACTTAATTATAAGAAAGTAATAAAGTAATAAATAACAAAACAAGGCCCTGTCATAACGCAGCAGGGGAGAACGATATAAGAAATAAATAAAAAAAAAAGGAGGGTGACTCAGGAGTTTGACCGGTGTGCTGTCTAGGAAGTCCCTCGTTTTGATTGCGGTGTAGGCGGGCGTATTGTCCCGGTGGAGCAGTAGCCCGCGGAGACCTGTGTTTGGTGGCTTGTTGCTCACAACAGAAAAAATTTCTACCAAGCATTTGGTAGTATACTATTCGGCGTTAATGCTTCGTTGGTTTTGTAAAGGAATTGACACTAAGTACTCGGTCAATTTGAAAAAGATCGCGATCAAAATCTTCCCCCCGCTTCTAGGTTTCTTTACTTTAGTAGGAGTTGATTCGTTTTGAAAACCCAAACCGTCGATTGGTGCTTCGCTTCTGGATCGCATTGATAAATCCAGGATTCATCACCTGTAAAGATGTCGTAAACACACCGAGACGAGCCTGCCTCAAATTTCTGTATCATATCATGGAACCATTCCACCCTTGCCTGCTTCCTGCACATCGGTGCGGTTGTGCGGCATCCAGTATGAAACTATTCTCCGCACCCAAAGATGCACGAGTAGAATACTGCGAAGGCTTCCTGATCCAATCTGCAATATATGCTGAATATTTTGGTATGTAACTCATCTATTGTTTTGGATCAAATTTTTCACTACTAGCATGTTTTCTTCCGTAACAGCCGTCAAAGGGCGACCACTTGTTTTTTCATCCCTCGAAGTTAGTCAGCCGCGCTTAAATTCATTATACCAACGATACATGGTTGCCTTAGAAGGGCCTTTATCCATGAATGCCATTTGAAATCTATCGTACGATTCGTCCGGTTTCAGGCGACACTTAAAATCGTAAAAAATCATAGCGCGAAAATGTTCTCGATGCAAATCCTTTTTTCAATGAGGTACGTATGAGGATTTACCGTTTGCCTTGTGACGGTTCGAATTCGGGACCACAGGTGTAGTGGAGTCTGGATTGTGGACGAGTTTCTCGAACCTGCCTGGCTAGCTACCACCCTCAACGTTAAACTGACACCACAACAGCTTTGCAGTATTCCGATAGTCATAAGTATGCTGGGCAAACACGCTTTATTATTTTTACATATCATCTACGGCCTTATTGTCACTTAAATTCAGGTGAAATCGAGATCAAGTGTTTGGCTATACCTGATAAATGTTACTAAAAAAGTATGGAAATAGAGGTATTACCAATGAAAATGTAGATTGACTGTTGTAAACGATATGAGGGGTAAAGATTATAACGACTGAGATGTCATATAATAAAAGTGAATGGAGGATAAATAAAAATGTTGATTACTATTTACCCTCCATTCACTTTTACCTCGGAGCAACCTCTAACCCCATTTAGTAAACAGAAAATGGGTAGGAAGAAGAAGAAATGGCTTAATATATGAATTTTCAAAGCGCATATAGGACTCGCAGGCAATGAGAGAGCGGACTTTTTAGCCAAACAAGCAGCACAAAAGAACAAAACTAAGGCAAAATACGATCTATGTCCGATCTCATTCGTCAAGAGACAAATCAGAATGAAATCTCTTGACGAAT
>DWQX01007364.1:0-10190 GCA_018245475.1 Pharmacophagus antenor | reverse complement strand
TATATATATATATATATATATAATTGGGTAGGTGGCCCTCAAGATCGATTCGCCTCCATAACAGCATCGCTGTGTTCCGGTGGTCATACATTTCAGAGGCAGAAGTGTTCTACCATCGTCTACGGCCTCTCGACACTTAACGTCAGGCGAGATCGAGGTAGCGTTAGCCCGTAACCGATAAGCGAATAAATTTTTTGCGAACGCAACTGTTGGATGATTAACGAGCTGACCGGCGCTGTGTCAAGGCTGCTGAGCTAGTTATTCTGTGAATTGCGCGCGGCCCGACCCGCCGTGACGTCACAGCTGGGCTATATCGTTTGTTCGCGTAGCAAACAGCTCGGTCGAAAGCCAACACTAGGTTCACGGACACTCTTTCAGGGTGTCCTTTTGAAGATCGTAGTAAAATACTTCACCACATCTATACACACTACATATATGCCTATACTTTGTTATTAAATGTTTTTCCGTAAGTTCAATACTAACAAACTTATTAATGGGAAGTAACGAAAGAATACGTCTTTAATGCTTTTAATAGTACGTAGTAACGCTGTGACAATGAGGCCATAGGCGAAGTTTGCCACGATGTGTCCCCCCCACACATCGAGAGGGCGCACCAGCTCCGCCCTCACAAGAATGGACCCCACAAGGGTCCTACGGACTACGGTGGTGTGCGACAGCATTCTCGTAGTATCGACTCGGGGCATTAAGAGGGACACCGCGGGGTTCGGTTAGTCGGCAAGAATCGTACACAACTCTTTCGTTACACTCAGTAGCGGGAGGGTACCCTAGGCAGGATTTGCCCACCATAAAAGAAGGTAGTTTGTCAGCTTCTCACATATATACGTTATACATTTATATATGTGTAAATTATGTTTATTTTTAACGAAGATAAGTAAACCGCTCTATAGGATCAGCTCTGCGGTGGGTCTATTTGGACAGCCTACTGCAATGAAAACTTAACACCAGTAAACAACCATGAAAACCAGCAGTATGGTAATTTATGCAGCGTATACCTCGATTATGACGTCTTTAACACACATACATGGTGATGTGTCAGTTAGTTGCGGGCGTATGTATAAATAATTTTTTTTTCTACTTAAGTCGCGCAAATGACTCCACTCCACCTGATGTTAAGTGGAAGTGGAGTCCAAACGCTAAGACGGCTGGTGCCACAGAAACTTGTTGCATCAGTCACCCTCAACTAGCCGACTCGCTAACACTTAAACACTTAATTCATTATGAAAACCGTTTAGTATAACAAACCGATGATAAATCACAACGCAGAGCGGTAGGACCGCGGCGGTAGTTGGACATCGACTCTTCTCTCGCGGCATGCCGACGTCGCGTTCCTGGACTCACCGCAACGCTACTAAATGGCGCTTGCCTTCCGATGCAACTTCAGACGTGTCATTAGTACGGACTCATGACGGCAACATGACCAGAATGCGATTTATAAATTAATTAATTATTATTACGTAGCAAGCAGTATTCAAGTCTATACTTTCAATTTTGTTCTTCCTCTACATATATTGTGTATACTCGATAGTATTTTCAATGATAACAAGTATTTGTAGGACAGCACTTATCCGATTTATTCTATCAACGTTTTAATCCTACGAAATAGATAAGATAATTTGTTATTATTTATACATTGACATTATGTAAGATATATACAAAATATACACGCATGTTTCACCGTGTCAACGAAAATGACATTATTTTTTTTTTATAAAACCACCCACATTTGCAATAGAAGTTCCAAAATCCGAGTATAACCTTATTTAGCTTATGTCATGGCAAAATAAAAGTAAGTACCTCGGGGTTATACCGTCATGCGTCAGTCGGCACTTGACAACCCTTTCACTTGACCTGTTAGCGAATTGAAAGGGTCAATCGTCGGCGGAGACATTAAGTAAATGTCGTGGAGTGTTACATTGACCGCTGCTGAACAATTAATTACACGACAATAAAATGTTACGACATGTTGCTCCGAGCGTTGTTTGATACAAATTGGTGTTCCCTCTGGGATACTCTATAACACTTTGCGAACGAAACGCTACGAAGTGAAAAGTACACGGTGACCAGCTCGTGTCGCCGTTCACAGCACCATAAATGAAATTCTGGATATTTTATATTATCTGTACATACAAGACCATTGAAGTGAGACATATGTACGCATTTCTAGGCCCTGCCAGCTGTTTTCACCAAACGCACGCATGAGTTATTTGACGTATTTGATGATTTACACAGAGCGCATATACGTGTAGTCCGCAAAAGGGTTAATTCTTTTATTATTTTTATTGACTGTCGGCTACCACTCGACCTCGATTCACATGATGTTAAGTGACATCAAGTCCGTATGTCAAGGGTGCTCGCTTAGAATACTCCAGCACTAATATGTTTAACCAACGGCACACAGTGACGGTGCTGCGACAGCAGTTTGCCACAGGGTGGCAGCTAGCTAGGCGGGTACGAAAGAACTTTACCGCAATTAACGGCTTCAGAGTCGGATAGGAGAATACCGTGTTACAAAGTAAGAGATAAGTAGACAATTGGATCTCTTATCGTTCCCATATCTCCGGGAAACATGACCTCATTGGATACTTCGGTAAATGCGGACAGCTAATTTAATGGAAGAAATAGCTGATACCATTGAATCAAACAAATCATGCCTCTATTCCTCCGTTATCTACATTACCTTAATGCTTAAATAAATCTAAGTCAACAACCTTTATAACCTAAGTGAAATCCTTTTAATCGGAAATAACGTGAGCTTCAAAAAAAACCGATAAAGGCGCTCTATTGGGTGTCAATAAAAATTTGTAGGATAAATGAATAATTAGTGTTTTTGTCTCGTTCTTCTCGGAAGACCATTTTTTGACCATTCAAAAGCGTCTGTGAAGACCAAACCACCACTAGCATTTACTCCAGACCCCAACAAGTTTTTTTTATTCGCTCGTCCCTTTTTGTAATCTTAAAACGTCCCACGGTACTTATCTCTGGTCAGCGCTTACCGCGCGATGGTGACCGTCATCTAATGCGTGCGTAATGACAGGAAGCTGGCCGCCGGCTTCCGCGTTCGTTACGCGACAGTCACCGTCCGATGACCATCATTAATCGGCCGTCGGCGGTCGCATCTGCTTACTATGAGGCCTGTGTAAGCGTAGTAAGAGATTGTATGCGAAGAGTTTTTTTTTACAATATAAAGTAAGCAATAGGAGAGCAGGATGCAATATCGATGGTATTTGGTGATTAACGTAAATACGAGTAGCAGCGCATACCTCTGAATTGTATACTGCAGTGTTTACCATGGTGGGGCGTGGGCCCCACAAGAAGGCAATTCTGTCATTCGGGGGGCAATCAGTAACTTTAAAAAAATAAGTAATATAATTTATCACATTTCTTAGTTTTTATTTGTTTTTGACGGGTATTGGATAAAAATTGCATGGGTCGAGGAGGATAGAGATAAATTTTTTACTCAAAAGTATACTACTTCTTGTGTCACGTCTATAGTCACGAAACAGACTTTTCTTTTTGTGGTCTTTAGAGGATTCTTCTTTTACACAATTGTGGCAAGACTCGAGGTTTTAAAGCAAGTGTGGTTTACATGCGATTTCTACTCACTGAAAACTCGGTGGTCGGCTTAGGTGCCTCCCATAGAACTGTCGTAGCCCTCCGTAGCACCGTCGCTGCGCTACGAAATGCACGAATCAAGTCTTATATACTGTGCATCTGGCTCAATATCTCTTAACATCAGATTTACCGACACATTTTTATGATTATCTTTACAATTCTGTAGTAATTTTGTGTATTATTCTATACTTATTTTTCTTGTTTCGCAATAGAATGTTTAGAACAATATTGCCAGAGGAGGTATAAACAAATAATAACCTCAAACGCTTATTAATATACCGACCTCTTTATGTAGGGTTAATCCGTCAAAACGACGGGTCCGATAAATCTAGTGTTGAAACTGTACACCCGTGGACCGCATCCGTAACTTTCTACAACATTCCAGGGTAATATCTTCTATCTAGACTGTTACGAAATACGTCGACTGAATCATCATCATCAAAAAAAAAAAACAAAAAGTCATCAGTTGTGTCCGTTCGAATATTACAGTTCGTCCCCGCACCGGTCGGCGCTTTGTCCCGCGAACAACACCGAAAATTGTCGCGCCTCTCGCGATCGTGTCAGAGGCGATAAGTTTAATACGAAAAAAACAAAAAAAGACTTTCAACAAGTAAATCAATTTTTACGGCGCCCGATCCGTTCGGATTAGGAACGATGCGAAATCATATATGTCTGCGGAATGTTGATAAATTGTCGCATCGTTAATTAGACGTTCGTCTCGATGGTGCGAACCGTTGAAATTAATGTTATCAAATGACACTTTACATGTAATAAAAGAAACGAAAACTCTAAAAAAATGCGAGAGACCAGCTATCGACAACATTTTATTAAAAAAAAAAAAACAGTTCAAAAGGAAAATCGTAAGCTACACACACATGCGCACGATATTGTCCTAGCACCTCTCGTTTTCGTTGAATGTTAAAACAGAGTACATAAGTAAATAATGCGAGCTGGCTTAAAGTTCCAGTCTGAAAAATAAGTCTTCTCGATCACAAAGTGTGATACTATAAAGTTGTCATGAAATCGAACAAATTACCAAGGGGCTTCTGTTCAGGGACAAAACAGAATAAGCTGTTGTTTCTTTTTCCAAAAAGCGTAGATAGGTAAAAAGAAAATTAGAACTTTACTTGAGAAAAAGGGAAAACTGGTCTACTTTGCCACGTATAGGTTAGGTTTTAATTTTTTTTTATTTCATGTAATGAATATCGATATATAGCGGAATGTTTATTTGCAACATCATAGACAAAAGTTACGGTTCTATTAAAAACATTATTTATCTAAATTATCACGAAGTTGAAGAAGAATTCTTCTCCTACAAATATCCTAACTTATGTACTCCTCAGTTCGTATGCATAATTGTATACATTCTTTACCAAGTTCGCTTCTATCAATTATCATCGGGTTAACTGAATTTTCCATCCTTTTCTATACAGCGTACGTCAACTGTTTCCGTCTCTATCGACCGTCTCAACTCGCCGGAGACACTCGACTCCGATAAGCGGTTAAAGAAATGGATTAAGTAGAAACGATATCTTATCGAAGGCATCACGAAATAGATGGTATAAAAGAAAAATACATTTATGTATCGTAGAAACGCGTATAAATCAATAAAAACACGTTAAACTCTGCTTTCGTATCAACGGTGAGCTAATACGCGATGTTAAGTGACATAAAAAAGGATAAAGTTAAAAAGGCGTGATTTATCACCCAGAATACTCTGACTTAATTTTGTATGGAAGTTGAGAAAAATGGGTTTATTAAGTGTTTGAACATTTTAATATGTATAGAAAGGTCTAATTTAGCTTTTGGTTAAATAAAGAACAAAATAATGTACCTAACAGTGCAAACAATTTAATTATTTATGTTTGATAGAACAACAGCTTAATTGCCATAAGCGGGGTCGTGTCTAAGCTTGTGCGGAGTCCTCGAAAGCTGTTCTTTAAACAAGAGCTCTGCTTTGCACGGAAAGCTCAAACTCAGTGGGATTCGTATCCGCACATCTTCGAACCTTAAAGCACGAACCTCCGTTGCACTTGTTAGCTCTGAAAAAATGGTCTTCCTTGTCACAAAGCCTAAGTATTTAAGTTTATGGAAATATTTCCACGCTTTCCTTTTCGAGACTATAGTAATTTCATACATGAATCTTTATATTTGCTTTTTTAGAAAAGACAATATAAAGGGAAGTTAAGTTGGTAAAGGTCGGTAAAAACTGAAAATTCGGATATTTCGTGAGTACAATGAAATTTTTAATGAACTTTGTCGAGGCAAAACATCGCGTCACGTAAACGTAGTGTCAAAGGTGTCTTGGAACTGTACAAATCTCTATACAACGTCTGTTCAAGCACGGCATACGCCATTTAAGCAACATCCACAGCCATAAAATAAAAAAAAAATAAAAGGATCATATTATTTATCAGTTTTTTTTACATAGACGGATGAGTAGTCGTCTCGCAGGTACTGCAGACACGCCACTGAGCATGACCTATCACCGCTTCACGTCGACAGCAACACAACCATTACACTTTAATTACGCTATTAGGAACACAGGCAGCGTTACGCCGACCAGATCTTATAATGTTATGCACTCCTGGTAGTACGATTGAGTTGAAACAGGCCTCGTAACATTCTAATCTATGTCAAGTGTTTTTTAGCCAGCTCATAAGAGCTAAACACTTGACCTAGATAGAAAGTTACCTAGATTTCACCAGTTGTTAAGTAACAAAGGTAGAAGATGGTGATGAGTGTTTGTCCAGAATACATCTGGTCCTCGCGTGTACGACTGCGGGAACACAGCGGTGCTGTCGTGAAGATAAATTGACATTGGGGGTGCTACCTATCCAGGCTGGTAAGAATAAACCCTGCCACCGTTCAAAACTAAAACACGATTTTATACTTTAAGCGTGTATATCCGATTCCTAAATGTGGTAGACTGGTTTCGAAATTTATTTTGTAAATTGCGATTCTACAAACGGTTCATTCGTTACATGTGAAACGCACAATAAATTAACTTACACCTAACGATTTTGAATTCATTATGAAACGTTATAGAAAATATAATAAATTTAATACCAATTCCAAATGTAATAAAATTGATAACATCGTTGTACCTAACAATGTTATGTTATCCTGGTACATTTTCTATTCATATGTCGATTCATTATATAAAAAGAAAGTCCTCACTTCCAATATATTAGATAAGATAATTACGTACATAAAAGCGTTATATATAAAACCTTATTACATTTACATAACTTCTAACCCCTCCGCAATAAACATAACATTACGGAACATGTCCAAACTAGAAAGTCGTTCGTAGGTTTCAAGAGGCGACGTCAAATGTTTTTTTTTTGTCTACACACCCATTATCCGAACGGCGGCAACTGTGAAGGAGTGTCCTTATTCTGAAATTACACGCGCTTAGAGCTTCAAGGCGCCTATTGTGTGATCACCCGATAATTGTTTCGCGCACGTTCTCACACGCGAAGCGTTTCTGTAAATAAGGTGAGGTCCACTATCGAATGTGGTCGTCGTATGGTCTAATTCAAAAGTCATTGTGTCGCTGTTTGTTAGGGAAAAATATCACATTAACTAACCAACTAACAGAGAGATAATTTTATTTCACAGTTTATTTAATGAAGGTGTTTTTTTTTTTATTACGGCTGCTATGTTAACGACTAAATGGCGTTCTCGATATTATTGAGAAATTAAAATAGACTATGAAGAAAGTGTATCTGCTTTCAGTTTAAATAATTTCTCAGAATACTGTAGTATGGAAGTCGTTAGTTATTTTGAAAAAGGTTAAAAATACTTAACTGTTCAATTGTATCTGAGGTCGTTGCATTGTAATTTCTTTTGCCTAAGAATAGCCTATAAGATGCTAGGCATAAGCAAAGGTTGTGATTGAAAAGAAAAATATTTTGCTATATTTTCATAGTACATATCACGTAACTGGTACGCTCAGAGGAGTTTTTATTACATAAGGAAACATTATTTAGGTAGTCAACAGTTTAGTTTTCCACAGTTTTAAGAAGATATCCCTCCCTCTCTATCTCCCTCACTCTCTCCTCTCTCACTCTTTCACATTACTAGCTGTACAGTTTCGTCAATTCTGGTCTGCATCTTTCCACCTTGTCTATTTTAACCACACGCAGCCATCGCGTTCCTCGGAGTCATACAGAGGGCGACTGGGACCCCCATTCCTACCACCCACGACTCAAAAGTGCAACTAACGGTACAGTTACCATCAGAGGACCGTGACGGAGCACGTCAGCGTCTCGCCGTGCGATCTCAGCGTCCCGAGTTGACTGAATGTAGATGCCCACATATATCTATCATATTTCATGTTGTACAAAACTTTGAAACGACCACTTACTTTTTCCTCATTTACTAACTCGCTGTCACGGCACGCTATAAAATAAAATACAACACAAGAAGAAATTAAAACGTCGCTTCTAACGCTAAAACACAGTTAAGTTCTCGATTAACTAACTACCGTTGACACAATGACACTAACGCGTGCAAATATATCGCACAAATACACACTTCTCACTCCAACATATAAGCAACTCCACATATTCAGCAATAGGCTATCGTATATTTATATGTATCATATGTATATATATATATATGTATCAATAGCATATATATATATGTGTCAATTCGTCTGCGCGTCCTCGGCACCGATCGCACCGCGTTAAGTTGTCCGTCACGCGACCGGCGCTGATGACAACCGCAAATAGTGACGCCACGGGGCGCCGCTTGCGTCGGAGGGGCCGCTTCACGTCCACTCGCGCCGGACGCGAACGACCGGCGCAAGGTGGTGTGAGCCGCGGGCGTTGTCGACCGTCAAAACGCGAGTGGGCTGCCCTCTTGGAGGTGCCCGAAGTCCACGGGGCAGTCGTTCGATCGGAAATTTAGCGTCCGCTGCGGCCGTTAGCTGGCGCGGTGGTTATCCGCTGCCCTCTGATTACGCAATTAAGTTTTTATTTCAACGACACAAAAGCTGTTTTCGCCAATTTGTTGCCAACTGTCGAATCCTTGGCATCTGAGCACGCCACGCGTGGTGGCGAAACGCCATGAGATTCTACTTCAGTCGTAGTATTAAAGCAAGTGAGATGGTTAGCAAATTAATTATTGTTTTATTTAATCATCAAATACCGCAAAGCTTCAATCAATAAATGATAAAATTTATTCTGTTCGATCCTCTATATTAAGAATTATAAGTTTTTCTTTAGCATATGCATATAGTTCGTAGAGGTCAGTTCCACTCGGTACTCATGTTATATATTGTAGCTTAATTTTCTTAAGTTAGTTATCACTTGGCCAGTACCTTTCGCATTACACCAAGGCTGCGTCGTCTGACGACAGTATACCTTATCGACGCCGACATTTATTTATTTAAAAACTTTATGTTCCACACAATTTAGTGTAACTATAACAATGTAATGTAAAACAAAGTGTAAATGTAACAAGGGCGGACTTAATGCCTTTGGGCCTTTTGCCTTCTGCCGATATGTATCTGGTGAGACACTGCCCGCAGTCTGTCCAGTTTGACGTCGACCAAGTTCTGTTCATTACACAATAGAGCCGACGTTGAAAAACAAAAATGAAATGGAAGCAATGAATACTGACTTCATTATTATAATTACAGTCAGTCTAACCGTTGATATAATTTTATATAAATAGTGATCCAGAAATGAAAAACTTCATAACGCTAATTCATTTCTATCATAAATTTTTACAAAGATATGATAAAAGTTAGCACAAAGATGTGCTTACATAGATAAAACAATTTGAAAATTTCTTAATAAATATGACATTTATGCGTTTCAAATTTATTGACTTACTTTAATTATTATACTATGATGAAGGCAAAATACAATGGCGCAATTTTGTCCACTGCATCTATTTAAATTCTTCAGGACACAATTCTTTGCTGAAAAAAGCAAGGTTGAAATCAGATCAATTAGGAAAAATGTCTGATTGTTGAAAAGTGAAATTAAACTCCACGTTAAACGTCAGTTGAAAACGCTCTTGAATCAATTTGTTTCTTCCCATAAGATCTACGGCAGAGCCGAAATGTTGGGTCGGTCAGCGATCAGCTCGCGCGTGCCAATGGGGCGCAGCTAAAAAAAGTCTTCACTGCACTCGTCGCTGCGGGTCACGTGATGTTTAGTGTTACAACATTCGGGACCAACAATCGTTCTCACCGTTTGTTACTCTAAACGCTTGCGACGTCCAGCGAAGAGGTTTCATTAGGTAAAAAATATAAGAAAAAGACCCTCATGTTAACTAAGAAGTAAATAATATCCGGATGATGTCACTCGAAATTAATCTTACCGACGATTTTTACAGCTTCATAGGACTCTCTCTCTTTTTTGACTGCCTCCGTAGCGCAGTGGTTAACCCGCTTGCGTTCTAACGCCGAGGTCTCGGGTTCGATTCCCGGGCGACGGGAGTAGTGGAGTCTGGATGGTTGTAGGGTTTTTCAAAATCTCACACCTAGCTAACCGCCATCCTCAATCTGCCGCCGCAACAGCATTGCTGTGTTCCGACAG
>DWQX01007363.1:0-10191 GCA_018245475.1 Pharmacophagus antenor | reverse complement strand
TATATATATATATTATCAATAAAGTTTAGCTAAAATACTTGTGTACAGAGAACAAACGCTATAAATAATTTATTTCTTAAAACATAATGGAACAGCTCACTGAAACAAAATTCCGATCTAATTTGGATCCACTACACGCATCGTCCCTTAGGGAATAAAATACGTTATTCACGTAATGAATTTTAATAAAGTAAATCACGGTACTTTTATTGGTTACGATATCGATCACCAAAGTCTAAGAGTTAAAGTTACGTGAAATTTTCTATAGAATTACATTTCTTTTTTGTGCTACCTTGTCACCACTTGATATCATTAAAGAGATGACAACACTTTTACTAGTAAAAGAATGTGAACTATGGAAGTATAAAAGTACAAATTTTTACATGATGCTTTCTAGAAGCCAGGCTAACATATATAAATAATAAGAGGTGGACATAAACAGGTTCCTATAAATTTAAAATATGTAATAAAAAATTAAGATCTTATCTACTCCGAATAATTATACTTTTATGTTGAATGATTGGCATTCCCTTGAAGATATATTTTTTCATAGTTTCATTTCATTCTAAATAACTGTCTATATTATTATTGCGGGAAAATATTTTATTTTAGTCACGTAATATTTTGGATAAAATCTAATATTGCCTTAAGCTACGGAATCATGTCCGCCATACAAAATGTACGATTATGTGTTCGCATCACAAAGATTAATAAGATACTTAAATATTTATTGCGGTACTTTATCATAAGACACTTCTGTAATGTATAATAGATTGGATCTATGAGAAAGTAACTTTACACTTGCTTAGTCACTACATAATATTATCTTTCTCGACCTTATCTCAGAGTTTGGCACTTGTTTAAGTTTCCAGCAAAAAAATTACCTCATAAAAAAAAATTAAATTCTTTCCATTTTCAACTATATCAAAATTAGATCAATAATTAATGGAACACTTAAAATGTTTTAATGACAGTGATGATGTAATGGTTTACCCGCTTGCCTTGTAATGCCGATGTCCGGGGAGTAGTGGAGTCTGGATGGTGGTAGGGTTTTTCAATCCCGCCTGGCTAACTATCACCCTCAATGCCAGTCTGCCGCTATAGCAATATTGCTGACATTCGACAGTTATTAGTGTGAGAGCCACAAATATTCTGGGCGAACACGCTTTATCATATACGACCTCGTTGTCATTTAACATCAGGTGAAATCGAGGTCATTTGTTAACCCATAACCGATAAAAAAAATACTTAAATGAAACCAAGAATGTTTAATAAAATTAAGAGAATGCCTTCGTTTTCGACTACTTTTGTGGTGCAGTGGCTTATCCTTGTTATGTTTCATTCCGTTGTCATATATTAGTAGTGAAGTTAGGATGATGGTTGGATTTTTTTGAATCAGCCTGGGTAGTTACTAACTGGATGCTAACCAGCCGGTATAATAGCGTTACTGTTTTGGCAATGATACACGTGAGGACCAGAGTATTTTAAGCGACCTTTCCTTCGCCATTAATGGCCTCATTATCACATAACATCATCTGAAATTGAGGTCAAGTGTCAGATCATTGCTTATATAAAAACTTGTTCGAAGTGATGTACCTGCCCACTATGAGAGGGCGCTAGTTAAGTATTAAAAGGTAAGTGTCACTTTCTACCGCCAATTAGTAGTGTGGAGTAATGTACTCAAACTATAACATGTAACTCATATTGGCGCGCGGCTGTATGTGTGGGTGTGCTTTTAGTATGCAAATTTGAATTGTGTCAGTGATGCGGCAGTCATCGTCGGAGCAAGACGAACTTGTTTATAATACAAAACAAACGTACTTAAGACTGTATCTTCAGTCACGCACGCTAGGTCACGTTATCAATACGAGCTTAACGGAAACATAGGGTCGCGCGCCACGACGAGTTAAACTATACAAGCTGGCGGGAAAAAGAGACTCCTGCCACTTGTCATTAACGGACTACGACTTGCCACACTATTATCTTGGTATACATGGCTTAAAGTAATTGATTACTTTTTACGCATGTTCTTTTATTAGTTTAGTTGAATTTAAATCTTAACTGAAAAATAAGAGAACTTTTATTATCAATTTTTTTTGGACCAAAGTGTACTACGTCCTTTTAATTGTTATTGCTTTATAAAAATTAATTATAAGTCAAATATTATTTCGAATATCTTAGTATCATAATCAAAATATTATTATAAGCGTTTTCCATATTTATTCACAAATATATCAATACATTAATGACAAGCGATATACTATTGTGCATAAGCACTCTTTTTATATTCCAATTTTATTTTTTAAAGAAATTGGAGGATCCAATTGCTTACACAAATACTTTATGAGTATATTGATTATGTGGATTAGTTATTAAGTAGATGACAACTTAACAAAAAATAAATTTATTACGAAACGAGAAACTGTTTTTATACATAGAGAAATTTACAATAATTTTAAAAAACATTTTCTTTGCCAAAAGGCAACATTCCAGAAAACCTGTTTACGGCGCGCAATAAATGTTACTTAAAAATAGGTTACTCTGGTTTACGCTGACTAAACGGTGTCTGTGACATCTACGAAGCCGTCGAAGTGTGTTCACGTTACTAAAGGATTTAATTTTATAAAATCAGTTTTCAAATGCACCTGGTGAACTTGGTTGTTATGTTTTTAGTTTTTCTAAAATATCAAACTAAAATATTTTAATTATTTTTTCTTTTAATGTTAATGGGATTTATTTACTTCACTTTATAAGTTTTTATCAGAAGTTAACGTCTCAGTGTACTCTAACTTATGTTTATTATATAACTTTGTAATGTTCTCATGTTAAGTGAATTGTTGTAATTCTCTATGTGCATATAATATCAAAAATCTCTAATATAATTAAGTGACATTAACTTTAAAAAATAGCTGTATGTAACATTTGATCTTTCATTGCCGTTAATAATTGTTCTGTTCCTTATTTGATAACAATGTAGGCCAAAAAGCCGAGTGTCGTGGTAAGTTATGACCAATTACTTACGAAAATTGTGGAGGTCTCTCTAAATCACCATATTTACTTAATATCACGCATTATATCAATATACTTTTACTTCGAATTATATGGATTTAGTATACGCTTCTTATATTTAAAATTGGAAACAAGCTTTTGTCATGGCATATTATTGTATCTATTAAATCTTATTTCATGAAAATAGAAACAATAATGAGTATTGAACACAATATAATGCGCAATTCTGAAGAAGACAACAATAATTCACCATCTAGTGGATGTAAAAAAGAGAGAGAGAAGGTGAAAGAAAGAGAGAAAAATCCGTGGGAAATACTTTTATATCTGCAACAGAGCGGAGCGCAATTACCATAGCCAACTAGTAAGATTACTGGGGATACAAGACAACATATTCTATAAAACGGTATTGTTATATGTTTGTCATTTTATTATAGCCATTTATTTAAAATATAACATCTTACGAGTAAGAGTGCAATGAGTTGTATAAACATCAAAGTTAAATAGATTCAAATAGTCATGACTTTTACGATTCGTCAATTTCTGTCTTGAGCAAAGAATCACGTGAAATAGGTCAAAGAGAGCACAGAGAGCAAATCTATTCCAAAGCTATATCACTATCGCTAGTTGAATTTAACAACAAGATTAACGCTGGTTTAAACCTTAACCGCCAAAGAAGATCCCCGCAAGAAAATAAAAAAGTCCATTTCACATATCTCTAGCGCTTTATGTCAAAAGCAAAAGTCGCAATAAAAGTGGACCGTTCGAAAATTGTCAGTTAGTCGCCCATAGTAAATTTTAAAGCGCAATACTGACGCATAAGTTAAAAATGAATGATATATACCTACACTGAACAAACAAATGTGATCTTTTAAATATATGTAATCCTTTATGTACTACGAAATGTGGAAATGTGTTCATATGTGTACCTTCGCGGGAGTATAAACTAGTCACTATACGGCAGGGTCGCGAGATAGTGTCGCACACCTCTATCATATGTTCTTAAATATGCTTAGGTAACATTTGTAATCCAATTTATGGAAATTTATGTAAACTTTAAAGACTTAAAAGACACAACAGAAACGGGCGTTTGTTGATTTCGACTAACCAAGTAAGTACGTAAAATTTACAGTTTTACTTAAGTTGAATTAAATGCATATTTTAATTGAAAAGTATTTGCTTAATTTAAAACAACGTAACTGAGCAGTATTTTCGCTCATATTGCGAAACATCGCGGAGTAAGCTTTATAAATATGCTAATGCAAAGGCCTCTATAGAAATTCATGAAAATTATTTTCTACTTACTCATAACGTAAGCTGAAAATAAATCCTAATTGATTTATATAAGGACATTTAACTTTGGAAGTTTTGATTTAAGTATACTTATAAATCTTGAGTTTTTAATAATTGTTTTGCTTTATATTATTTAAATTGCGCATGATATTTGATATTGGGATTTATCTATATCAACGTTAAAATAAAATAAAGTATTTTAAAAATTCAATACCATGACTTAGCGAGAGATTTTTAAATTAAAAATTTCATAGCATTTTAACTTAAATATGCTTTCGTATAAACAGAGATAAACTTATGGCCACAGAGCATTAATTCTTTTTCATATTGCATCTGAATTGTCGAAGTTGTTAAACGAAATGGTTTACGGGAACTTTGTTATATAAATGGTACTTATGTTTATTTATTTCAGTCATAGTTAAAATTAATCTCTACTCATAATTAATTTTACTGCAGAAGAACCGAATTCAAAATGATTTAAAATTATGTCTATTTTTTTATTAAAATAATATTATACACATATTTATATTTTTTATTATAAATTCAGCACTTTCGTATACCGCTAAAAGTTAGGCATTTCACGATTTGATAAATTCTATGAATGTTTATCCCAACTGTTGACTGATGTGTCAAATTTGTCTCTGTTCTCAACCTAAAGCTGGCTGTTGTTGAAAGCCAACATTACGTTAATAGTTACTTGCTTAATAAATGACGTAATATTGTTTCAAAGTTCAAATTCTATTGGAAAAATATCAAATGGCATGTAATAGATCAATATAAATAATTATTTAAATTATTCTTCAAGACATATTTGTCATCTATTATATCATAAAACTTGATTGCCTCCGAAGCGCTGTGATTGAAACCTTACCTTGTAAGACGGTGGTCCCGAGTTCGTTCCCAAGTCACATGTGTAATGGAGTCTCGATGGTGGGAATTTTCCGAATCCGCCTGGCTAACTAGCACCCTCAATGTCAATCCGTCATCATAACAGCTTTACTTTGCTCTAGCCGTCATAGATGTAAGAGCCACAGTATTATGGGCGTACACGCTTCACCATCTAAGTTCTCATTGTCACGTCATGTGAAATAGATGTAAAATGTTAGCAAATTGCCGGTAAAAATATCGCTTTCATTTACGTACTTGTATTCTGTATGAACACTACGAGGTAATTATTCGTTCCATTTATAAATAAGCTTCTGCAATAGGTTTCCCTTCCAAAAGTTCGAGAAGCGTTCCATCATAGAGTACCAATCAATCTCTTTGTAGTTCATCAAACTGATATCTGATACGTGTAGCGCTGTGAATATTGGTAGCAGATACGGAAATATAAATTCTTTAAATATAAAAACCACTATTTCATAAAATTGACAACTACTTTTTACTGGCTCTTGTATCTCATTTTAGTATTAGAAGGAGTGGTTGCGTAGATGAGCACACTTATGGTGTCATTACAATTCTTATTTAATTATATTCTCATTTCTTGAACAAAAATGTATAGTTGTAATTAGTTTCTATTTAATAAAGGTTCGTGTGTGTGAAAGGTTAATGAAAATAGTTTTCATTCATTTCACAACGTTAATGCCATCCGGTCGAAAGTTTGCTATACTGTAACTACCAAGTCTGTGATGAAGAGCCCTGGGCGCCTACTAGCGCCTGGCCAGGTGCTTCAAGACCAGGAGTAAGGCCCTCGCCACTTCCCTGTTAGTTAGCTACGTCGATACGTCGTTAGCCTTCAACGACGCTGATAAGGCAAATTGTCTCGCCGACTGTCTGGAAATCCAGTTAATTCCATCAACAACGGCGACCCTGCCCATTTGGAGGCAGAGGAGGCAGAATCGACGCGTAGGGCTTCTCTCCCTCCGGAGGGTTCTGCGTCAGAGCCAGTCACTGTGGACGAAGTCTCTGACCTCATCAGGGGACACAGATCCAAATCCGCCCCCGTCACGACGGCATCTCCAACAGGACGTTTAAGTGTCTCCCTGCACAGCTAATCGTCCTGCGAGTGCAGATTTTCAACGTCCTGCTCTCCAGCTGCTCCTTCCCGAATGCCTGGAAAGAGGCCATTGTGATAGGTTTCTTGTAGCCGGGAAAGCCCAGAACCTTTCCTCTAGCTACCGCCCTATCAGCCTTCTCTCCTCACTAGGGAAGGTTTACGAGCGCTTCATCGTTCATCGTTGTCATCGTTCGGCTTCAGGCAAGGTCACTCCTGCGTTCGTCCATAGATTGGTCGAACACGTCCCCAGCGGTTTCTCGCGCAAGTGACCACTTCAGACCCGCCCTCTTCGATGTCGAGAAGTCCTTCGACAAGGTCAGGTATAACGGCTTGATCTTCACCATGTACTCTCATCAAGTGCCCGACAGGCTTATCTCCATCATACAACCCTTTCTGGCGAATCGCACCTTCCGTTATCGTGCTGGTAGCGCACTCTAGTTGAGCCGCCCCATCAGAGCGGGGGTCCCCCAGGGATCCTGCCTCTCCCCTCTTCTCTTCTCGCTGTACACCAGCGACATCCCCAAGGACCCTGCTGTCAATCTCGTGTTTTTCGCAGATGATCCGCTTTCTACGTCACTGGTAATCGCCTTCCCAGGCTGATGCAGATTCTCTAGACGGCGACCGGGCGCCCCGGGGCCTGGTTTAATACCTGGAGGATCGACATTAACCCGGCGAAGAGCAAAGGCCTGCATTTCAAACTTACCCGTTCCTTCCAGCATTTCACAGCATGAAAGTTGCTGCTTCCTCACCTCGGGAGAAATCTCCCTCGTCGACTACGTCATTCCCTAGAAGGACACGATTAAATATCTCGGCGTCACTTTAGACCGCTGCCACACATTCTCAGTCCACGCCCGCAGAGTCAGGAGTAAGGCGGCCTCAGTGTTAGGCCTCGTACATCCCCTGACATGCAAAATGAGCAAGCTCTCTCTTCGCCACAAGGTGCTGCTCTACAAGACTTACATTAGGCCCATCCTGACCTACACGAGTGTATTGTTCATGCACAGGCACGAGGTCGTTAAGACTATGCAGGTCGTCCAGAACCGCTTCTCCCGGCACGCTACCGGGACGGAGTGGTACCAGAGTCCGCGTAATGTTTTAGTTAGTCTCGATGCAAGTGTCTGGTCAGACAGAAAAAATACTCAAACAATCAACTCGATGCACAACATCACATGCACAGACAATACCAGTCACCGACACACCTCACTCATCGCTCGCTGACGAGCGGGACGGAAACAAAACTAGCATACCACGTACACTCGTTACACCCAAATACCGGGAGGTTCTTGCCCCGTGTATTGCATCACAGGCGAAATAATAAATATAAGCGCGGTTAGGGCCCGCGCCCCAACTTTGACTATCACATAGCTCGCCACTTGACAGTTAGGCTAAGCCAGCTTCTCTGGCCAGAGTAACGTAGTGGGAGAGCTCACGGATCACCTGATCCGCGAGCCAGTTTCAGTGAAGCTGTAATAGTCGTCAAAAAGACTAACAGCGCAAACCACCGAAACCAGCAGCAGCTGCTACGGCAGGAGGAGCTGTGATGAAGACTACCTTGAGTAAGGGCTCAGCTTTACTTGTAGTTTTATTTTATATGCTATTTTTGTTTATTACAACAATTTTAGGATGAGGCATTTTTGCAAACAATTTGTTTTTAATATTGAATTTAAAAAGGTCTTGAGAGTAAAGTTACAAAGACCTTTAATTAACGAACTTGATTCTTAAAAGAAAAGAAACTTGAATCTACTGCGTCATTGAAGGTGAAATATCACTAATTTGGCAGAGATTGTTTTACTTCAAAAATTTAATTTATAAATAACAAGAAGAATTACTTACCTTTCGTAGACTTTCGAAGTCAAAGAATCAAAATTTTAATTTCAATTCAACTGCAAGTTATATTCTGTTTTTATACTTCATACGATACAGTTTAATGCTCAATTGATTTCGTATTTTCTGATTGTTTATCAATTCTATACAGCACCTATTACTAAGTGTTTCGCAGAATTATGTCGAGTTTAAAAATACTGGCCAACACTGTGTTTACACTTCATTATTAATCTATTACCCATAATATGTAATGTTACTTCATATTGTTGTTTATGGTTTGTTTACTTAGAGCAGTGTTATACTTAAGTTTAGAATGTTTCAAAAAAATATATGAAATAACTTTTATATGTGTAATAATAAAACTTACAAACGAGATGACATTATTAAGAAGTTCCATTAATATTGATTTCTTGTATAAATAGTGTGAAATCTATGCGATTTGCAATTTATTACATGCAAAATATTTATGTAACAAAACTTTATTTCCAGTTTTTACCATTGGTTACATGTTAGACTGACGTATTTCATTAGATAGAAAAAAGAAAAACACAAACTTAACATTTACGACCGACATTCAATTTGCATGTCCTTTCCGCTAACGCTAATATCACTTATCCTTCCTTCGTGTACGTGTGACTGGCTTAACTATTCGACTACTGAGTGTACCTGAGTAGTTGAACGTTTGTTTGGCTGCAAATGTGTTTATTGACTAATAATTTTGACCAAGAGCAAGTTAATTAGCTTAAAAATAACATCAAAATAATAAAAGAGCTCCAAGGTAGATTACAAATGAAGTTTCTTGTAAGCAATTAAATAATGTGGAATACGATGAAATGTGAAATAAGGATTTTAAATATCTCATAATCATTTTTGAATGAATAATAGCTATGTCACATTATTTAACATACTTTTTTATTGCTTATGTAACTTATATGATTATTATATTTATTCGTCATTAATAAAATATTTTATGTAATATTAATTTTGGGCCAAAAATTCTCAAAAAAGTGGAAATTATATTTTAGTCGTAATATTTGTGACAACAATTGCATTAATAGATTAAAAAAAATGTGTACCTTTTGGTTATAAATGATGTTAAAATAAGAAAACAAACATTGTTTTCTTATAACTTAATATCGTAAGTTTTAAATTTGGAATACAACGCCTTTTCTACTGTATCTTAATTTTCATTTATACTGACTGAAGTATCTGTTTTGATTTGCTAAGCAAGATAATATTTAGGACAATAGGCGGTGGGACACTTGCGTACCACAATGAAGATAATCTAGAATCACTTATTTTTTGGCCCTTTGATTTTCATTTCTGTCACATCTAAGTTTAAAAATTACATTGTATCTAATTTTAAAACTGCTGCAAAATCTCAGTTTAAAGGGTTCTGTTTTCAACAAGTTCATTGAAAGACAATTATGCTGCATAGCCTATAAGCGTTAAGGTAATATTGCACAATAACAATTTTCCATTTTGCTCAGAATATATTTATCTAATGATACATAGTTGATAATTGAGACTTACACCTGAAAATGAGACCAATTCATTTTAGTTTTAAAAGAACGATGGTTAGTAACCGTAAGAATAATAAAACTTTTACACGGTAAATGTATATTAAAAGTAGTGGCGGCAAAGGTAACATTATAAAAAGCTGAAATATAAGCAATTTTCTTGAGCCAAGTGCTCTAGATTTACTTAAGCATGGATTTGTTTATGTCTGCTCCTAACAAACCAACCGCGAAGATCCTTTATAAAATACACATAGCGAAGTGTATGAAGCAATTAAAACTTTCGATGTATAAGATAAAAACAAAAAAAAAAATATAAAAATCTTTAAATGTTATCGTGGTAAGAGACTAGTATAAATAATTAAATAATCGATCTAAATAATTAAAAAACTACTATGGTACAGGAATAATATATATCCACAACTCTTTTTTTTTTATTTATTTTTTTGTTTGCGCGGGGTAAAATGCATTGCTGCAGCATACCCCCCCGTGGGAAGGGGGGCGTGTGTGGGGCTACCGGCGCCCTGAAAAGGGCACTTTTCCTGGAAATTGGCC
>DWQX01007362.1:0-10194 GCA_018245475.1 Pharmacophagus antenor | reverse complement strand
CCCCCCCACACTAAATAAAAATCAAAAATTCAATGATCTATATTACCTATTTTTTAAAATTCGTGATTGCCCCCTTAATAATAGTACTGCCCCTTTGTAGGGCCTACGCCCCACCTTGGGGAAACACTTATTAAACCCTTTATGAGATTACATTTTCGACAATACGCATTTCATGTGCAGCGGTAAATGTATCGAAAGCTTTTTTATAATATGTATTTGTTAATAATTTATGTTAATTGTAATAAATAATAAGTATTATGTGATCACTATGATGTGCCAATCGATGTTTAAGTGAAAATGATTAGTTTATTCCGTTTGGTGGAACACTTCACCATCATCTACGATAAATTTTACGAAATATTTTTTTTTATGTATACCATTGAAACTTTATCAAAGAGAGATCTTTAAAAAAAAAGTGTGTAATATACGTTGCAACTCCATTACTGGCATGATTAAAAAAAATATTTAACACGAGAATGTTTTTAAAATTTATCATTGAACTTTTTGTAAATAGCCAATAGATTGTATTTAAAGTATTTGTTATTAATTTAATTCGATTAATATTTGATAGGAACAGTCACATGAGATTGTATTATATCGTCACAGATTTGAAACTAACGGTCGGTCAGTTCGCCTCATTTCGTCGGATAATGTATAATAAATTGATTATTTTAAAGATGCATGCAATTATTTCGGTTTGTAAGGAAAACCGATATTGATGTTTACATATGAACTTAAAACCCAAAAAATGTTTTTAAGTATTTTACAAGCAATACGATATTAGCCATTTGAAACAAATGTAAAGTAAAAAAAATAATGCATTTTACGATATCTAAATATATAGGATTCCAAAACAATTCGTATGCGATTTATTCAAATTTTTAATGTTTCGAATATTAAATTTTATTATTAATTTTGACATTAACAATTGTTTTATTTTAATAAATTTCATTGACCTACACCGCTGCAGTAACTTGGTGTTTTTTTTCTAACGTCACAGAAGGCAGCCGAACGAACAGTTCGCGTGATGGACAGCGATTACCGTCGCTCATAGACAGCCGCAACACTCGCGAAGTCACAGCTATGTTGCCAACCTCTGAAATGGGGATTAGTGGTGTTTATGAGTATTCCTAAGTCGTATCGGTCCGGAAACACCGCTGGCGACAACTCCACTTAAAGCGAGCAGTGGAAGATCCCCGCCAATCAGCCACAGATGGTGAGGTAGGAATTTGGCGTTGTGTCGTTTACTGCAATGGTGGAATACAGCGTCTGGTATCGATCCTAACATTTCTTCGGAACACTCCCCGTTGTTAATTTTATATAAAACCAAGCATGTTACAGAACTTGCGCCTATTGGTAGTTACCCTCGTAATATATTAATAACTACGAATTTTGGGAATTTTATGATTTCGTATCTGAGAAAACAGAATTGGATTATAACACATCATTCCCTCGAAGTTTGCAAGTCGATACATTTAGGTGCAATGTTGAACGAAGAAAGTTTATCTTGCTTCAGAAGTAGCAGCTCAATATTCACTACTAGACTAGGTACATAAGTAAATTTTAAGTAAATAATGTTATGCAAGTACCGTATAAAAGTAATTTGTGAGACACGTAACTCCAATTAGATTTTATATTTAGAAATCTTAATGCGAGATATTAGTTTTCGCTGGGTCTGTTTGTCATTAAAAATAACATAGAAGCTAAAAGATTGTGTTACATGAATGTACATTGTAAATTGTAATTATTATTATTTAAATAGATTTTTTGTGTGTGCTTTAGTGTGAAATTACGTCAAAACGTGTCGAGGCGGCGGAGCGCAAGACAATGTTATTCCAGACGACGACTCTCCATAACAACATATTATCTTCCATCCGTTGAAGGTCGACCAACATGCTAAATTGGCATGAACAACATTTTACGTTTGCTTTTAACACTAGTTAGGGTAATAGGCGAGTATTAAAAATATGTTTTCTAAGCAAACGCTATTTATGTGTAAATTGCCTCTTTCAAATATGTAAATGTCTTGGTACTTTATAAATATAACTGTAATATAAAGAAAAAAAACAAATGCGCAACAATATCACTAATAATCATATATTAAGGAACGTTATTTTTTTATTTCGCGCTGTACATTTTCGTTGTTTTATTCTTTAAAAAATTAGGTAAAGTACCAAATGTCATTGGATTATAAACATATGTCAAACTATGTGCTCTAGCTGAGGAGAATGAAGCGGAACAACTTGCCAGCAGTACGCGGTCTCTAAGGGTTTTCAAAAAATAAAATTATAAAACAAGGACCGTGCAAAAAACCAATGTTGCAGGAAAGAAAAAAAAAACATTTACAGTTAAATTACAAACAACAATAACGCTAACAGACAATATCAAGGGAAATTAAAAGAAGTAATTAATACGAAATTTTATATTTATCAGCATTATATACTAAGAATTATGATTAGACAATAATCTCTACAATAAAATTAAAGAAAAACAACTACCATTAAATTGACATGATATTTTTTCTCTCCGAAAACATAGTTTGTACCTACGCGTCACTTAATTTGAACACGATAAAACAATTTTAAGAAAAAATTTCAATACAATTTATATCATACTCGTAAATGTTACATTTTGAAAATTCAAGCATTTGTCAGATAATATAAAAAAAATATATTTATAGAATATTAGCACCATACTGAAATAATATACATTCGAAAACCAATACATTATATATCTTTATTTTTCATTACTCAAGCATTAGATATATTATTGTTTTTTTTAATAATCTTAGTAGTAAAGTTTCAAATCAAATACAGGTGAAGAAACAAGAAGTTAATTTTTAAGTTAACTTTAACTCTGTTAGGACACATATTTATAAAACATCTCAACTGTTTCAGCCTCTAGTGATGCATTTATGTTATGTAGACGTAAAAATTCAAATGTTATCTTAAATATTTTTTAAACACTAATTTTGTTTTGTTGTGTTTGTGCAATAATAACATATCTCAAAATAATTATTTAAATTTTATTTATTATATTTTATTCATTTGCCGTTTCCAGTTATTAGAATTATTACGCTGCTTTTATTATTACTCTGTCACATTTAACTATTATAAACTCTGCTTTTTATAGCTTCTTATGATAATTGTTATATTTGTTAATCGTTAGTGTATCTCTTTAAAATCTATGTATTTTTTTTATTCTGTGCGAAAGAATTGATATCACTTTGCATAGAACTATTTTAAACGCTCTATTTTGCTCAATTAAACGTAACGTTTAAGAAATTGGTATTGCGAACTATTTCTTTTTTAATCTACAATCTGTCGCCGTATCATACAGTTAATTTATTTTAGGAGCACTTCCAGATGCAGATGGCCTGGTTACCGCCGAAGTACATGTAGCAGATGGTAGTGCACTCGTAGGTAACCTCGAAGCCGTAGCTCTCGCCTATCACCACGTGGAAAGCGGGGCCGAACTTCTTGTCCATGGTTTCCTTGACCATCCGCGCGGCCAGCTCATTGTTATGAGAGAACTTCTCGCACGCCGTCACGGACAGCTCCATTGCCTCTGTTCGCATCTCCTCCGACATATCCGTGTGCTAAAAAAAAATTTTTCTTTACTTATGTAATCTGTGTCAAATGAGTTTTATCTGTAATAATTTATTATGTAATAGTAATCAAAAAATAGAACCGACAATAAGCAGAACTTAATAAACACAAATCAATTTTTGTTTGCACATGTTTAAAGTTGATATTTTTACGAATCAATTTTTGTCTTTCTAACTATTAATAATCGTTATATAATCTAGACTAAGTAAGGTATGTATAAAAAATAAAATCATAATCATACATATCGAATATCTTTCCTTCGATCGGTTAATAAAAGCCAACTAAAGTGCACTTTAGTTCCGCATTTTATTATAATAAATACATTTACGTTTTAAAGAACCAATAGGTTGTCGAAATAGGCCACCCATATCTGTCGCCTAACAATATTTATAAAAATAACTGTATTTACTTTAAAAAGAAGCTGTGGGTAGTTAAATTATTTCTTGCTATATTTTTTTTGTTTAAAGGCAATAAAACCTATGGCGCGGGGCTATAGTAATGGCGGGGTCCGTACGTCCGTAGATGAATCCCCCGAACACGTCTTGTAGCTTTTTGTCATTAATAGTTTTAACCTATAAAACTAAAATTCTTTTGATATTTTGTGCTAAAACCTCTTTATTTCCTCATTTAATATGAACCAATTGCATGTGTAATTGTTTTCATTCAATATTTTTCTTGCTTCGGATGCATTTAGAAAAAAAGTTCTAACGTATGTTTAGTTATTAATATTGTTTACTCCGGGCTTCCGATATTGACAGAAAGCGCGCGGCAACGCCCGCTGACGTGTGTTGACTGACAGTTGAAGTATTGGCGGGCGGCCCTCATTAGTTGACACCTGAAATAACAAGCGGCGCGGATTCTTCTACGACGTTTATTAGAACCGAATATAAGAAAAGAGCACACGGAATAGTTGAGTTTATGAAAGATTTTTCTTTTTACTTATGTATACAACGTTTAAGCCTTAATAATTATTTTATTAAACGAATTTAAATAATAATGTTGGCCAGATTACTAATTTTAACATTAATATTACTATTTAAACTTTTTCGCTTCATTATCATGTTCACGACAACAGGTTTCAATTTTGGAATGCTTCTTTGGGGGCAATGATTTACCGCTTACCTTGTAACACAGTATTCAGGTTCAACATAAATGCAGTTAGACGGTAGTTGAGTTTTTCGAACCAGCCTAGATAGCTGTCACTCTCAATGTTGATTTGCTGCCATAATGGCACCGCTGTGTTCCGGAATTTATACATGAAAGTAATAAATATTCTGGGCAAGCATGCTTCATTGTCATATAACATCATGTGAAATTAAATTCAAATCCATTAATAGTAAAAAACATTATGCCTATTTTATCAGATATACATACATATTCATGTTAACACTAAATACTATACAATGCGTAATTAAAAAAATCATAACTTTTGTACTTTAAAACTAAAAGCCAGTGATAAAAGGAGTAATACTTTGTTTATTTAAACATCGTTGATGTGTTAGTTGGCTTTTCAGTAATTGATTTGTTACAGTACCAGGTTATTGTTACAAAAGTGTCATATTAGAATGACGCAAGTGACAGTTATTCAATTTGTTTCGAAAGTTCTACAATGGTAATTAAAATTTAAATCAAAATCACATGTACAAACGGCTATAATTAAATTAAAGTTTTATATCATAATCTAGAAAAGGGGTTAATATTTTTAATTATAGCTTACAACAATCGGGATTGCGTCAGGTATCAAACAAAACAAAATCTTAAAGGCCATTGGAGAATTATAATGAGCCGATAATAAAATTTTCAAATGTCAGTGTTAAACTGGCAAACATTACATTTCTTCAAAATTGATGAGTTAAATCAACTCTCATTAAAGCAACTATCAACAACTGATTACATACATTTCTACTCTTTAATAAGGAAAATATAACACGAGTAAAGGTAATCCAAGACGTCACGGTGGTCGGTGTTCATTGATGCGCAAGAGTAGAGATTCGCATGGGACCTTAGACCTTGACTTGGCCTAAACTATTTCACTTTTAAACATTATACTCTATACTACTAAAAGTAGAATTAAAAGAAGCGTCGATTATTTTAAAGATTTCAAAGCAGTGAACAAAAACTGTAGTATACATTTTTTTTTTGGAAATTTCTTCTGTAATTGTGAAATTAATCAATATAGAGGACAAAACAAAAATTTTTAAAAATTATGTCTGTCATGGCAGACTTTTATGAAATTTAATAATAATAATAGCAGATCAACCAGGTTAATATTTAAAATATTTTAATATCGGATATTTTTATAATAGTAAGATTCAGTGTTCTATTATGCACGCAAACGTAGTCACAGGCACTAAATAGTAATGCACGTATAATTTATATTAACAACGAATAAATTTTATAACAAAAAATTACCATTTATACTAAGTTTTTCTAAAAAAAGTATTTCGTTTTAAAGTATCTTACTGGGCACTAAAAAATATTTACGCATAAAATTAAATACACAAACTTTACCCTTATAAGTGGATATGTATGAATAACTTTCTCTTCTACTGCGGTTGCAGCAACACCAACTTCCTCGGCCATCGTCCATTAAAAAAATCACAATAAAATAATAACAAATTCAATATAATATTCACAGCGACACTATGAGAATCAAAACAACAAAGAGAGGCTGTCGGCGCGATGTCTCCCCACTGTTTACTCGTCGTCTTGGTAACCGACAGTGGGGAGCCGACACATGGAATCGATTTTTGTAATAATATAAGTGTGAGCTAGTTATGTTACAAGTGCCAGGTATAGAGTATCATCGTATATTGGCGATTTTGCTATAAAATTAAAAATATGTAAATAAATGCAAATTTATTATCAATATTTTTCTTCATATGTTTTCATTATCGTTTAGAAATTTTACTTTGTGAATAACTAATAATTTAACTACTTCCACGGTAGAGTGACCTGGTCAATTCAGGGCCACTTAAGTGAGGAATTTAAATGGTGGGAAGGTTTCTTCGAAACCACCTCGCCAACTCCTAAAGATATAGTCGATCTGCCGTTATAACGACGTTGAAGAATGTTAGTAGTCATACCTAAAAAAGCCAGAGTATTCTTGATACGTATTCTTCACTAATTTTGACTTCATTATCATTTATAATTATGTTAAATTTAAGAAAAATGGAAATCAATGAAGATAAAAACTGATAAGCGAATGGTTACAAATTAATATTTTAAAAGTTTTGTATATTAGAGTTATTGAATAATAACAGAGTTACTTTATTTTAATGTAAAAGTAAATTAAAATATACGTAAGTATCACAATTAAAAGAAAACTGTTAAAAAGGACGAGGTTATATACTTTATCGGTACATTTTTGATATAATATGTGAACCCAGAATCTTACGTCAATTGTCAATATCAGCTGACTTGTGTTTGTGAAACGCTTTGTTTGTGTTTTTATATTTTCTATGTGACAAATAATTTTATCAATCTTTTAAGTATTAAAAATGGCCTCCCGTTTTAGTGGTGCTTTACAATTAACAGATCTCGACGACTTTATAACACCGTCACAGGTTAATATAATAACCTCATAGTTACCTCTTCATTTGAAATAATAAATATAATAATGTTAAATGGATAAAGCTAATTTATTACTTATGAAAAAATAATATTAAATCGTTTAATTGAAGAAAAAGAGCCGCACTTATGTGCAATTTAAGAATTTTATGTGGTGCAACAAATGTTTCATTAACAAATATTAATTGAAATTATTGTGTAATTTTGAATAATTATCAAATTAATTGTGTGTGACAGGAGTGCATAAAGCCAGTGAAGATAGAAAAAACGAAAACTAAAACTGGCGCGAAAATCAAAATAGGCGATGATGGATATTTCGATATCTCCAATGGTCAAGAACAAAAACTGCAAAAAGTGGAGATCACTTTGGCGGATTGCCTTGCGTGTAGTGGTTGTATAACTTCCGCGGAGAGTGTGCTGGTCACACGTCAGAGTCAGGAGGAATTACTAAGGTAACATCACTTCTTTATACTGCAGTTATGAAAAATATAACTCTAATTTTCAATTTGTTCACATAGAGCTACAAACAGCAAAGAAATAAAACAACTTACTAACATAGTATTCCTGCCTTTTTATGAGGTTCTATGTTACATTTTATAAACACTTTCATCTAATCGTTTTCACTCTCATTTAACTTCTCTTCTATGTCACTCAGAGTTCTCCTTTTGCAATTGCTTTGCAAATGCTGCAATTGTGAGGATATTAGAAAAGTACAGATTTAGGATAACAATTCAGAATGAATATGAATTTATTGCCCATGTATGCAAGCAAAAAGTAAATACATGTCCCATTCCATTCCAGAGACCATTTGTTTTAACAACCAAACTGTGTACTATGCTTTATGACTACTGTGTTTGTTTTGTGCATTCTTTCAAAAATACTTTAGGTATAAAAATTAGTGAGGTAAAAACATTTTATGTTTTTATGTATTGAATTATCCTTACCAAAAACTTAATGTTATGGGTAGGCATTTTATATCACTCTCCGTAGTGCTGCACTGTCACTTATGAGAAAATGCAATTTTTCAAGAGAGGTATTTAAAACTTTGATATAGTAAAAATATATAATACTTCCAGATTTAGACAAGATGAACATGTTATGTATAATATACAATGTAAATATATACTATATATAACATAGCTTAGCTTAACTGATATTTAAAGTTTTCCAAAACTAACAGCTTTGAACTGAGGTTACAATATTAATGTTCCTTACTAAAGGAATTTACAGGAATTATGTGGGTACTGGTGACTACTAGTTCTAGTTCATTGGTTCATTAATGGTTATGGGATAACACTTGGCCATAATTTCACCTTATATTAAGTAATATTGAGGCCTTAGATGGTGAAGTGTCTTCGCTCAGGAGACATCCGTCTCTCACATGCATGACTGCCAGAACACAGCATTGCTGTTATGGCTATAAATTGAGATTAACGGTGGTGGTAGCTAACCAGGCGGATTCGAAAAAACCCTACCACCATCCAGGCTTCACTAGGCTTGTGGACCTCCGCATTACTTGACAAGCGGGTAAACCATTGCACCACGGAAGCAGTCAAAGAAGATGAATTATTTGAATGAAATGAAAAGAATTATTGAAAAACAATTTTATCTTCTCACAGAGTCCTCTCTGAGCGCAAGTACACTGACTCCCAAGGAGTCACGCATGACGTTAGTCTTGTTGTGGTGTCTTTGTCTCCACAACCAGTGCTCTCGCTCGCCGTGCGATACCAACTTAATCCTGAGGACGCTACTAAGAAGCTATCAGGTAGATATATATAAATATTCATAGGCAACCCTTTGCACTCAGAACCGTTTCGGATGTGGGCTACCACCTCTACTTCACTACTAAATAAGTGGTTTATATATGTATGTATAAACCGTTTATTTTTTATATTTAACTTAGTTTTGGAATTAAGCGATATGTTGAGCTGTAGTAAATAAATTCCCAATGGTTACTAAATATATAAAATATATTTTATACCTAAAAACCATTTGCTTGAATATTTTCTTAATATTTGTGTGTGTTCTGTTTATTGACAATAAACGTTTTATCTATCTATCTAAAAACTTGATTGTCGCATCGGAGTGACATTCTATAATTACGATGTCTCATAAGAGGACAGTAGTATGCAAAGTGTTAATAATGAACTTATGAACTTACGAAATAATGAAATATGAAGAAGAGTAATGTACATCTAAACATTTGAATTTACAACTACCTTGCGCTCATATAGTCGTCCTCGTGAGTAACAAGTGTTTGCTAAGGTGGCGCCGCTTTGACGCCTTGACGTATCAAGCCACAGGTCGTTGTCGCCCGAGCGGCGACAATCGGTGTTCGTTTGGAATACGGTAGCTGGAAGTGTTACTTGCTTTTGAGTAGGGAGCTGTTTATGATCTCAACAGAGATTAAAAATAAAATTAGTAAAAGTCGCCCACCGAAAAGGAGAAAGAGAATAAAAGATCAAATTCTTTTTCAATTCAAAAGTAGTGAAAAATAAAAGGTATAACAGACGGCTAGATAGGATAGCATTCATTTGTGAACAGCTGTTTCGGTCATCATCGATCGTGTTTGACATTTCTAGATTTTTTTTTTAAAATTTCGACCAGTAGTTTCAATTTAGGCATATCATTGTGTTTTTATTAGTGACAAATAAAAATGTTGAGATATTACTTAAGAGATTTATTTCGATTATTTGCAGGGTACTTCAAGAGTATCGGTGTGGACGTGGTTCTAGACATGACCGTAGCGGAAGACCTGTGCCTGCTAGAGGTCCAGCAGGAGTTCCTCCAGCGCTACCGCGAGCAGCAAACGGATCCCAACTCGAAACATTTGCCCATGCTGTCTAGCTCTTGTCCAGGTGGATAAGTATTCCTTAAGAAATATGACTAATCATGAAGTGAAAATCATGATGTTAATGTTTTGCTCTGGAAGGTTCCGCGTCGAAGCTGTCGAGTTTGACAACAAATTTTAAATGGCTCCTCACCGGAGTCCAGCATTGCACATAGAGCCAATGTC
>DWQX01007361.1:0-10195 GCA_018245475.1 Pharmacophagus antenor | reverse complement strand
CGTCTGGCCGCTCCCCGTCGAGCCTATCCGGTATGGGAAGCCCTATCCGGCATAGCCTCACGGATCCCAGCGGCACGAAAGCCCCTCCACCACGACAAGGTGGCGACACGTCGGAGGGGAGAACATTACCTCCTAGTGTAACTTAAGGTTAAAAAAATATAAATAGATAATTATAAAAAGATATAAACTTATATTTTTAACTGTGACGTTACTTCCTACAGGCACGCCACTGATTTTAAAAATAGTTAACACTTTAGAAAAATCATGAAAAAATAAGAAATCAAACAAAATTTTTATATAGGTACCTTTTTGCGATTTAAAAGGCCGTGGGTTAGTTTTTTGCAAGTACAATATCTATGGGTAATAGTAAGGAACGTTATTATATCTACCAACTCGACAGTAATACCATTATTACAATGTATGGCATAAAGTAATTCAATTATTGCAATGGATAAATTTACATTTCTTTTCATGACACTTTGTTGCGCAACTCTCGCTTAACAATCATGAAAATATTAAAAGTTTTACAATCATATTTCGAGATATAATGTAATATATAACTTATCCTTAAGACATAACTAATATTTCAGCAAACAATTTCCCGAAAACTTTTCGAAAACAGAAATTCACTTGATTAATATCATGTGTACATAACATGTGAGTTTATGAGCACTGCATCATCATTTGGCAATAAGAGTTAATTTGCAGAAGAAGGAAAAAAAGTAATATATTTATTCGGTACTATACAACTGTATACGTAAATATATAACATATAATTAAAAATGTTTAAACTTGAAATAACGACGTAAGGGCACCCAGTTTAACTATAAATAGCAGAACAACAGCAGTGCTGATTTTAAAGTAGAGAATAGCTCGCGGATCACCGGATTCGCGAGCCAGTTTCGATGAAGCTGTAATAGTCGTCAATAACTGACAGCGCAAACTTCACCGAATCCAGCAGCAGCAGCAGCGCTGATTTTAATTTGGGGCTAATGACATCAAAGTTAGTAATATGAAAAGATTAATTTTGTTATTAGACGTAGAAAATTATTTATACATTCAAAATAATGTAAAAAACTAAAGTATGTGGTTGTTATTATTATTTAAAATTTGGCACGTACTCTATTACTCCATTTTTCTATTTTTTGGTATTCAATTTTAAAAGTAACAAATAGGCACGGATTATAAATGTTGTAATAAATATAGTGAATATTTTAAATTCATACTTATAACAACCTCTCATTTATTCTTAGCTACAATTTACAAGGGCACACTTAATGCCTGGAGGCGTTCTCTGTTAATCGACCCTGAGAGATGAAGAGTAAATAATAAGCTAACAGTACCCATCAAAATAAAATTTTCTATTCCTTTTTTTTTATTTACATAAGTTAATATTTGATTACAATCCTACCCATATTCCCATTATTGTTATTAAATAGTGTTTTAAAATTACCTGAAATCTAAGTTTTGGAGCTACGCTAAAATATAATAAAATCACGAAAAAGGTAAATAAAATAATTTTGAATTTAGTAGTACGTACGTACCAAGTTCTTATGAGTAATCGAGTTTGGGTGGTGGTAAAAGTTTTTTCTACTCGCCTGGCTAACTACCAGCCTCAATGTCCATTTAGCGCTATAACAACATCGCTGTTTTCCTGTAATAATACATATGAGATCCAGGAACACATTTCACCAGCCTCGCTGTTACTTAACATCTTAAATAGAGATCAAATGTTATCCTTTAGGTAATAACAGAAAATGTTTTGTACCCGCGAGTCCTGAGTCCGATGAAACTATAATGGTCGAAAAAACTAGCGGTGAGTTACCTTATTTGACGTAAAACATACATTTTCGTTTTTAATAATAAGTATGTTGTAGTGAAGGAAATAGATAAGATTGGATTGATATGTCAAAAATCTCAAAAAAATTTAAATAAAAAATAATATTCTGGGTTATACAGTGAGCTACAACTCATGCAATAAATTCTCGCCGCAAGCGAAAGTCGGTGGCAAAGAAGGCAATATTTGCACCACCTCAAACGCGAAATCCAATAAAATGCATCGGAACTTTCTTGTAGTATTTAGACCTACGTATATTGAGATGAGTACATAGTTCCTCGCTTATATTTCGATTTCTATCGAGTCTTTGATTTCTTTGACAAGATCTCAGCAAACAAAAATAGTATTATAAATAAATTGTTATAATTGAGTAACCTACTATGGAGCAGCTTATCTCGCAATAAATGTTATTAACTAATTTATAAGTAATTATTAATTTTTGTTATTAAATTTATTATTTCAAAAAACTTAAATAACATAGATTGGCACCTGACCCCATGGTCAATCAAGCGATACCATCATCGCCTGATTTTACGTAGAGATAATTCAATATTATGGCGGTGATAAGTTAATTCATGTTAAATTCCGTTCAAGTGGCGACCACTGGCAACATCTATTTATACCGTATAGCAGTAATATACGGCATTAGTATGTTCAAGTCTAATGACGCTTTGACTGTACCGAGATAACATAACTAACGTAACTATCATTACAATATGATTACAACTATATATAGTCATCACTGTTAACCGCCAAATGTTCTGGTCCTCTTATCACTTCTTACACTAGTCCTGGTAAAAGGTTTTGTTTAATATGATAAACACCCTTTCTGTAATTAAAGTGTTATTTGTATTTATTTCTACATTTAGTCAATATTTTTTTCCATTTAGTATATTAATAATAAACCATATAAAACTGCTGCTCATAAATTTCTACTTTCAGTTTATTTAACAACACCACAAAAATGTTTCGAACAAAAAAGTGATCCAACTAAAGTATGTAAATAAACTGCAACAGCATACTCGATAAGCAACGGTGCAATTATAAATTTACAAGCGAACAACTCCTATCAGTGTAAAGTGACATCCAGCCCACCCCAGGGGAAACGGGTGAAGGTTTCCCGGTGACCTGCTTTCGTCCTAGATGCGTAGCCATGGCAACGGAAGGCTATCGCCCCACCTCCCCCCCACTACCTCTGCGCCTCGACGACCTACCATACCATCCGATTACTATGTAACCGTATTACGGTAGGGCAATTAGCCCTTCAGGAGCTGGGTGACCCGTTCTCATACGGTGGACACTAAACGAATTAATTGCATAGTCAGAATTGTAAAGAAACGGAAGACTCTAGTAATGTGCAAATTACTTTAGACTTTACTTTAACGCCTATTGCCTAACACAATCTTATTTTTACTTTATATTTAGTAACAAAGAAGTTATCGATATGAATTTAAGAATAGTCCCAGATTTCGTCTTGGATCTGTCCTTGTATAATAGGTTTGAACAAATTATTAGAAGTTTTGTTGTTAATAGATCTTATAACTCTGTTGAAGACTATTGTAATGAAAGAAAACATTTAGACATGATCCGTTTCAATTCAACAAATGGAAGGTAACAAAAGGAATAGTGTACTTCTACAATAATAATTAAGTGTCCCTGAGTATCTTGCTTGATTCTTTTGATGTAACAACGCATTTGGAATCGACATTAGAATTATTTGATCATTTAAATGCCTGTGAAGACCTAATTGAATAAAGCATACACTTTTATTTAACAATGAAACGTAATTGCCCAGAACACTCCGAGTCTAACGTAGTACATATGACTGCTGGAACAGGACATTACTATTATATTGCCAAAGTTTGACATGGAAGATGATAGCTAGCTAAGAAGCTGAAAACTATTCAATACAAAAACGGAGGAAATATTTTGATACATATCAATATATTGTACTAATATATTTTAATAATAATTAATTGTAACTGCAAAATACGAAGAAGAAAATGGCGTTTAATTTTAGACTAAATAATATTATTACTTGTGCCTAAACTAATAGAACGAAATTACTTATGGCCGGATACTTATATGACTTTACACTAAAACAACTATAGCAAACACAAGATATAAAATGTTCCAAAAATTGGAAAGAAAAAATTTATGCAATCTGTATAGTGGCCAATTACTACTATACGAACCGTATATAGTTTTGTCACTTTATTGATGTAAAAAAGAGACATTTTTTAATCGTGGTTAGATACTAATAATATTAAATTGTAACATGAAGCCATTTTATCCAACTTTTCCATTTTTGTCTGAAAACTAATCATTTTACCGCAGGAGATTTCTTCGACTGACCGCCGAACTTTAATTGATGATGGCACAACGTATAATGATAACCTGAACCGCTGGTCTTAGAGATATAAAATTTGGAAGGAATTTTTTTTGTGTACGTGTCCGCTAAGAAAATGATTTTATGCATTTCCACAACTAAGGAAGGAGTGGGTTCAAATTTCAATGGAACTTTTTATTATCTGAGGCGACAGACTTAAAATTTGGTACACGTAGTGGAAGGGGATTAATCCTGATATTAAATAAAAAAATTAGCCTGCTCTACGAAACTGGCGAGTGACGGCAAATGTTAATGTACAAATACACTTACATACACTTTTATAATACGATTAGACTTTATATTATTATAATATTTTAGAATACGTAAACTTGTGTTCGCGAATTTTAAGAGCTCAAAAGGAGACCGCATGATTACTACGTTCGGTCGGTTTCAGCTGAACTTTGTTAATAAAATGTTTGTGCCCACGAAGCATCGACCTACACGTCTTGCCCTAGAGAAAAGGTAGAGAATGCCACTTGGCATTAAGTCCACTTTTTGTACAAAATTGTGCATTAAAGCTTTAAATAAGTGCTATAATTGTATATCGCTCGATACTTCAGGAATAAAATAGTTTTAATAATCGCTTAAAAATTTAATTTTATTAAATGGTTTATTAAATTATTTAACAAAGTATCTCTAACATTTCCGGTTGGATACTAAACTTGTGATTGTTTTATATTGTTTGAGCAAGAACTTCTAGGTTCTAGTTATATTCACACTTATATCTAAATTAAGAACAGAATTGATTCTATTTTTATCTTTCTTTATTTTTTTCATTGTCACTTGACCGTATTGGGTCGTACGTATAATTAGCCCATTAATATAAAAAGTTATTGAATCTCAATCTGAAGTAGTAGATGAAAGAATTATAATATAATCTATATCACATTATGGATTAAACATAATGGAAACGGATTAGGTAGAACTTACACTAAAACTTAACTTTTATAAGTACACTTTTATAAACACTCAAACTTAACTTAAACATTTATAAATACATCTATTGTATCAAGTCATATTGATTTAATATTATTGTTTTTATTTACATTTATTATTTACATTTATTATATTATTTGCGCTACTTCATTAAGACTGAAAGTCAGGACTATCGTCAGCTCCATTGAATGATGGAAGTGATATATTAACAAGCTCTACTTTCAATTGATTATGAATAGTAGCATAAAGAGCCTTTGCATGCAAACATTTAGCATAAAGCCCTTGTAATGTGGACACTTGTTGTTTACCAACGGCCCCCGACGTTTGTGGATCCTATATAATAAAATGTTACGTTTCAGACAGTCAGCACCACAGCTATATCTACTGAGTTCGTGTTATTAAATATTACATCAATGTTTTATTTCTTATTTTATATTTAACCAGCATGACTTAAATATCAACTTCATTTATAAGCAATTGAATCTTTTTGTCACATCCATAACAATGGAATATAAATAGGCGTACTTGTTTTTTGGCATATTACATACATATAATATAATTTAATGGAATAAGACTTATATGTCTATAATTTTATTAAGCAAAAAAAAATGTTTCTATTATTATAATAGATAAATCTCTGGGCTCATAAGCTACTCTTGCCCATTAAGTATTAAGTAGCACTATCACCAATTATGAAGGTATGGTTGTTAGGAAATATAAGTTACTAATAAAATGAATAAAACGCAAAAGAAAGATATATTATCACCTCGAAATAGTAATAAAGTCGATTGGAATTGCATGGAGAGCGTTCAAAGAATTTCGATGTAAATCTACATTCCAATGTAAAGTGGCGAGTGTAAATTTAACAGTCGGTAAGTGGTGTAGTCACGTTTACCTATCTTGTGATTTATGCTGTGAGATGCAGAAAGCAAGTAGGGTTGTCATCTATTGTAACACCAGAAATATCAGTATATCATCGTTGGTCATAAGAACAAATAAAAGTTCAATCGACAATTTCTATTTCATTTGAATGTTTAATTACCCCAGTAATATTATTGGTTATGCTAAAGCTCTCTTCAAGCCGAAAGATAGTGATATTTGAATGTTTCTATCTGAGGTTGTAAGAAGACGCTGTGGTCGTGCATACCTTAGAAGATCTCTGGCCTCAAAAATCTACTTCCATACATACAGACGTTTTAATACATAACACGACGTTTTATACATAAACAATACATAATATAAAAAAGAACTAGGAGAATTGGATAATAGGAAAATTAATAATACTTAATAATAAATATCAAGCACAAAAGTTACCGTTTCCGTTCAATATAGAAGTGTGGCAGCCCCGATAAATCCGCGGGGCAGCCCGGGATATAAGACCGAGACAGGTCAACGGGTCGCGTTGCAGTGGTATGCGGAAACGTTACTGTAGCCCCGTACAAAATGTTAAGAGATCATCTAGCGTTTTTTTTTATTTATTTCATATACATGAACACACAATGTAAAAACAAGAAATACAAAAACGCAACAAAAAACACAGTTGGTTTTACTGTGCATCGTAATTTTATTGCTAAATAAAATTTAAGAAAACAGGTATTTGAGGGTAGAAATACAGAAGTAGAAATAGCAATTTAAAATTTCTAAGCTCTTTCAAATTCTTACCATTAAGAGTCCGAAATAACTACTTTCCTGTCACCGTTAACGGATAGGTATCTTTTCGAAAATTTATTGTCCAATATGTAAACTATTCTGCTTGCTTGTAGTAAACCATAAATTTCCATACACTTAATTTCAATCAGTTTTCAAACAAGGAAACAGGAATACAGCAAAAGAAATATTTCGAATACAAAAGTACAACACCGTCAATAATTAAATATGTCACATTAGGATTGCATTATAATATTAGATAAACAGATAAACCGTTCATTGCAAAAAGAGTTATTGTATACTTTAATACAATAGTATTGTTTATCACAACTTAATGAACTAACAAGAACGGTCACTCTTACCACAACTAAATCTTTGCTTACAAAATGTTTTCAGTGTCTGTAAAAATTCTTTACTAAAATCTTTGACATTTAATTTTTTTTAATAACTATCTCTGTTTTAAATACTCCACTTATGCAATTTTTAATAGAATATAACTACATAACCAAGGAAAATTTACGTTTTTATTTCAAATTAAATTCACCAAAGCACCTGCATTCAAAAACAGCCAGCAGCGTCTGTATAAACATGTTTATACTTTATATAAATTGAATTGCTGGAACAAATGAGTTTTGAACCCTGTGTTGTTATTTATATTATTATTAGAATACAAACGTGAGGTAAATAAGTTACTAACTTTCAATAATAATAACAATGTTAACAACAACGTGTTCAGTGTTAACAATTTTTATTCACTATTGTCCTTGACTTCATGTCCAATCAATTTTCAAGCACTTAGGAAGAAATGCAAGTCTGGGCATCTTTTTTATATCGAAATGTTATGCACAACCGTTTTATGCGAAGTTACTGGATTAGCAATAAAGAAGCTACAATTTAGATAGTTTATATCGTGCATTTAAAGTCTAGATTCAATTAATAAAACTGTTGATGATACTGACTGTTATTATAACCTAAAAAAAATGTTACACTGCCTCGTAGGTTTGAGGATTATATGATGGCACACACACGCAACGCATTAGAAATATTTGGCCAGCCTATGATGGTAAATTACACTTTTCAAGATGAAACTTATACACACTTATCTTAAAGATAATGGTAAGACTATTCCAATCTATTTGCTGAAAACAGGCTAACTCGTACGCATCGTATTAAGATATGTATAAAATCTAAAGTTCTTTCCAGCGAGCAACAATGGCGGTGCGGTGATGGCGGATGACGGCGCGTGCGCGGGCGCGGCGCCGGGCGAGCGGGCGGTATCGGGCGAGCTAGCGGCGCCGGGCGAGCAAGCGGCGCGCGGCGCTGCGCTGGAGCGCGCGTACGTTCACGACGTGTACGAGCAGGCGGGCGACGGCGAAGACACGCCACGGCCTCCCGCCCCCGCTGTGCGCGCTTTCCTCGCCGACCTCGAGCCCGGCAGCCTCGTATGCGACGTCGGTAAGCGGCACACTGGTCCATTAATTGTTTTAGTCATTAAAAAATTACCAATTAAAAGAAACTATTAACCATTTTTGGCTGCCACATAAAAAAAAATCGCTCTTTTTTTCGCTTCGAAAGATACAGAATTAAATATGGTAAAATCACTGATAACCTCTGCTAGTCGGAGAGGCACATTTAGAAGAAGATATCATTATTAAAATTAAAACACAATTACAACAACAGCAATAGACAACGATGCCGTATATGAGGACGTGCTTATCTAAAATACTGT
The DNA here is from genome assembly GCA_018245475.1 of Pharmacophagus antenor. NCBI lineage: Eukaryota > Metazoa > Arthropoda > Insecta > Lepidoptera > Papilionidae > Pharmacophagus > Pharmacophagus antenor. The sequence continues at coordinate 1,657 of DWQX01007361.1, read as the reverse complement.
GGCTCTCACATGTATGACTGCCGGAACACAGCAATGTTCTTATGACGGCAAATTGACATTAAGCGTCGTAGGTAACCATGCTCGTTCGAAAAAATCCTAACACCACGAAAACACCATCAAAATATTGTCAACCAAAGTTCCTAACAGCCATATTTTTTTTTTATTTCTGTGGTGTGAAGAAACGATGAAGCAAGTCGTACGTTCTCACCTGATAGTAAATAATACGCCTCCCTGTAACAATGTCATGTTAGTAAGGATTTTTACACACCTCTATATCAAACCTGGACACGGTAGTGTCGTATATCAAAAATACAGCTTGACGAAACAAACAGACGTTGCACCATAACAGCGCAATCTATCGCCAAAAACCGCCATTGTCTGATCAACCAATAAATATAGACATTAATAATCAAAGTGAAAACATCTAAGGCAAGGCGCAATCATACGGACGAATGAATCACCTCGATAGTTACGCCGTGTCGCCAAAATTGGATATAAATATTTTCAACGTACACGTGTTTGTTTCAATTTAAGATTTACTGTGTATCCAAAAAATCTGTTTGTTAACCCTCTTTAGGACACTAAACCAAGCACAACAGACTGAAAAATTACGCGTTATAATAATAGACAATACAGCTTTTTATTAACAGAAATAAACATTACTATTATTTTTACATTACACGTAATAAAAACACTCTTATCTAAAAATTCATTGTGATATTTTGCAAAATCGTATAATAATTGCTGCCAAAAAAAAATTAAAATGACCCATTATTGAAGGTTTAAACACTATTTAAGAAATTGAAATGAAAATCTACGCACAAAAAATATCTACAGAATATCGGTGTAGATAAAAATTAATTCGCAGATAAATAAGATGCTCGTTCCGAAAATTTGTTTGAATGGTCCATTGTGTAATCGGGAGACTACCCACGCGTTCCTCTTTAATATGTAACTTAAATTAGTGATTCGCTTTTACTTGGTTTCGCAGAGTTAAATGTCAGCGTGTGGGCGTTTATTCGAATAAGGTTTAATTCGGTAACGCAATAATAAAAATCCAGCAGTTTTTTTTTACAATTTGTTATAGCACAATTTTAGTAAAATAGGAAGATATTTTACGTTCATTGAATGTAGTATGCGCCTGACAACATTTATCATTATTATATGATTAGAGCAAACCAATAAATAGATTATTTCATTATTCACTGCGAAACTACAAAAAATGTAAAGTCCAGTGTACTATATTTAATATTACGAAAAGCATCATTTTTTATTAAAAAATCTCTATATTTTTTTTTCCTCTATGCCTACTTTTAATTACATTTTAATGTTTTTTTAAGGATTATTTAATGAATCAAATAACTATAACCTTGGAATGAAAACCATAACAAAATGTCCTTGAATCCTAGTGTTATTAAAAGCATTCCTGTTTCTCTAAGAAGTGTCAGCCGTTAGGACAAAAAGTAGAAAGATTAGTTACTTGCTGCACAGCATTACCTAGATATAAATATAATTAAAATTAGACCGTTTTACGTGTTTTTATTATATATATCAATATAATATGACGTACACTGCCGGCCAAACGTTTGAGACCACCTTGAAAAAATTACAATATTGAATAAAACTCCAAAAGTTAGTGCTCTACAAATTATTTATT
>DWQX01007360.1:0-10195 GCA_018245475.1 Pharmacophagus antenor | reverse complement strand
ACGTAATTAATAAATAAAGAATGTATGAAGGTAAGTAAGAGATAGAATGAACGGAAAGAAAGAATGAAAAACAGCATGAAAAAGAGTGAGATGAATGAATGAGAGTAAGAAAAAAAAGAGTAAGTATGGAGTGGAAGATGGAATGAGAGTGTGATAATGAATGACCTTAGATGATTTAAAAATTTAAAAAAGATCCCTGATTAATTTTAATGTTAGGGGAACGGGAAAAAAAAATATACAAAATAGTAAAAAGCACATAATTAGTTTTAATAATTGCATATTGAGATGCATGCTCTCAGTGAAATTGGATGACTTGGTGAGTTTTCCAAGTGCAATATATCTTTAAACTCAAAATTTTTTATTAGTAAATAACATTACTTCAGTTATAAGACATTGAGCATGTCATCCAGGCTGTTGTCTACAAATGCCAATATACAGATAGTTTTTCTAAATCCTTTCTTTTCATAGCAAGTGACCATTGAGTTCTATTTATTAGTAAAGGTTACAAATAATGTTCACCTGACGAGTTACTACAAAGAAGTAGTTACCCTATCCCTAGATGGTATAAATTTTTCAGCTGATCTCAGATTTAGTGGGATATATAAGTTCATCTGGGCATTGTTTTCCACAATAAAGCAGTCTAATCTACGTTAAATATCTGGTCAGAAATATATGAGTTTTCTTCAATAATTTTTACCAGTTTTGAAAGATATACTTTTGCAGATATTTCATCACTGGAGGAGATTTCCCCTTTAAGTTTAATGTTATACAGTTTGTGCCTTCTTTTAAAGTTTTCAAACCATCTCTTTTTTGCACTAAATTTTTTTAGTAGATGGATTTTGTTGCTTTTTAAATAGCTAAAAATGTTATTGAATTATTATTCTTCTTATTCTTATTGAAATAGAATCTTCAGGCACCTTTTTTTTACTATTTTCCCCTAGTCAAATTACTAGAGCTTTTTCTACTGCTTCTCATATCATCTCGGTGGTACGTGGAAAACTTAGCGCTTAATGTTTTGAATTTTATTGAATGTAGTTAATGTTACAAAAAAATAGTTTGACGATTGTAAAAATAAAATACTTATTTAATATAATTTTATAATTCAAACATTTTATCATTTTGGTTCTGTTATTATTCCATAAATAATATATTGTTTATACTAAGCCCTGCACGCTAATGAAACGTTACACATAGTTATCAAATTGACAGTGACGTGTAATGTTTTATTGAATGAAAGTTTCTATACATTATCGATTAAATTAAAAGAAATACGATAAAATTGAAAGAACTTAGTATAACAAATATGTCGAATAAGACTAGAAGTCCAGATGGTCTCAGCAAAAGTAAAACCGCGGAGTCACTTTGGGCAAAAGCGTTTACCTCGAACTCTGAATGGCTAGACAAGGTTAGTTTTTAATATCACGAGACTTGAGATTACTTTAAATAAAAACATATTCATAAAAAAGTAATAAAAAAGAGCCGTTTGTATAGTACTTTAATAATATTTAGAATATTTTTTCTACCACCAGTATTTTTTTTCTAAATGAATTATTTTTATTTATAATAATAGTCTACAAGAAATACATGGTTAAAAATTATAACTGCGTGTTTTAAAAAAGAAATTTCTTGGAATGACAATTTTTTTTCTGTTAAATTATTTTAGGAAGAATTTTTAGATGTTATATATTGGATGAGGCAGGCTATTGGAATTGTTTTAGGCCTATGCTGGGGTCTCTTGCCATTGAAAGGTTTTATTGGACTTTTATTGTGAGTATTATTTTTACAAAGTGAATAGTATAACTGGGTTTTATTTACTCAATTAAAATTTTCTTATATATTTACAGGTTTGTGGTTGTGAATGCAGGTGTGATATATTTTTATGTAAGCAGTTTCCAAAATATTGATGAGGAAGAATATGGAGGAATGTGGGAGATTACTAAGGAAGGTTTTATGACATCTTTTGCTGGGTTTCTGGTAAGTAACACATATGTTCTTTATTGTGCATGTTGCCTAGTTTAAATTCTTAGTTTAAATCCTTCTAAATAAACAATTCATAATTCTTGTTGATTTTAACAATTGCATAGGTAAGATGGCTTGTCAGTTTTTTTAGATTCAACAGATTTATTCAATTGCCAGTGCTTAGTATTATAGGGGATTCTATGAAAAATATATAGAATCTGTAGAATTTGTTATATAAATGGAATAAAAACATTTTAATACTGTCCTTTCAGGTGACATGGATAATCATGTTTACAGGACTACACAGTAATGATAGTTTATGAAAAAAAATTTAAATCTATAAAACAATGAACAAATTGAGCCAGAAATATCACCAAGTGTTGGAAGTACAAAATATGGTTTTGAATTGGAAGAAAGATTGCTTAGTATTTTGATTGTGACTTGTCTTAAAATTTTCATGTTTTAATTATCTAGATACATTATGGTGAAGTCATATTGTAATGATGACCAATTTTGTTTTGTATTTTCATTTTAAACGTACATGGTTACAATAAACCTTTATTATTTATTATATGTGGGACAAAAAAAATGGTTAAGCAACAGTAATAAAAATGTTTGTTTCTTTGAATTATTGGTGACAGCTCTGTCTATGAATACCAATAAAAGCTGTAAGAAATATATGTTAAAATTGTTTTTTACAGTTAAGAGGGTTACGTAGTTCCTAAAATAAATGTAATGCGGTTTTAAGACAAGTTATAATAAAATGATTTTGTGGTGTGTTATTGTTTTACATGGATCATGTATGTACTTGTATTGAAATGTATGAAAAGTTGTAGAAAGAGGAACAATTCTAATCTTAGGACAATGATAATTATTATAATTAATAATATTGAAAAGAATCAATACCATTTGGTTCTTCAATTTTATTTCAGCTTTACGCTTGCAGTATTTTTCTGAGTAATACAAGATGTTACCAATGTTAAATAATTTACTTAATGAATATTTGGTGGAAGTTACATTATTAAAATGATCTTACAGTGAAAATATATATGGTCAATGTAAGCAATTTTATTACAATATTTAATTTCTTTTTTCATGAGAACCAATTTACGAAATGATAATGATGCAGATTGTTTGTGATTTTTTGAGAGTTGCATTTAATTATAGTTCAGGGGATCCTTTAAAGCATTTTGTGTTCATGTAAAAGTCAATGACACATACATTAATTTCATAGACTTTTAAATTTTTAAAGGATCATAGCAATTTTAAGTTTAGTCACAAAACATTGTAATGTGGCATTCAATTATATAATTTTAAAGACATGCAAAGCAATAAAAAGAGACTTGTTAAATAATTTAAACAAACTTACATAGTGTCAGCTGAATCTTATTATTTATTGTAGATTATTTATTTTCTTAAAACAGCATTCATTCAAGTGATGTTGTATAGATTTTTTTTAATTGGTTTTTGTTATAATCTTGTGAGTACAAGTAAATTGATATATTTATTAGTGGAAAATACTTGGATAATGGAGTTGAACAAATATGACCATATGTTAAAAAAGTTGTGTTTTTCACTGCATTGTTTGTGTTGTTTTAAAGAAATTAAAAAAAAGAAGTGGTTTATTAAATACTATCTCCATTATTAATTTCTTTCATTTATGCCAGTTCTAAAAATGGATCTATCACAAACTCCTAATGAAACATCATTTTTAGTTATACAGTTTTTATTACAGAACTAATTATTCTAAAAAATAATATTTCTTACAATAAATGCGGTAAACCCTTTGGTTTAAAATATTAAGTGATTAAATTGCAATAGTAAACTGAATTATAAAAAAATTCTACTAATTTTAATTTCATAATTGTAGACTATACTTGACTACAAACAGTATGAACAATGAGAATTACTTAATCTCTAATGTGTAAAATATTTAATTCTTACATTAAAATGTTTAAATTTTTATTCGTATTTTTGAATTAATGTGGGAGTAATACCCATTAACATTGCCTGCAATTTTTTTTTATTTAGTTATGGGAGTCTGATATGCATTACTATTAAATCCTTTAAAAAATTATTTCATTGTTAGAGGAAAATATCATCAGAATTCCCTCGTACAAGTAAATGTTAAAGATCGTAGCAAATTATTCAAATGTAATTAAAGAAATTATCGGCGTGTTTGAATATTTAGGAAATTATTTCAAACTGTTCAAACTGGCTAAGACAAGTTACTTATTTTCTAATTAAAAAAAAAAACGATTTGGTAACTTAAAAATAATATGTAACACAGAGTATCGGCATATGTCATTTTTAGCGTACACAGCTGTTTAATAGACAAACAAAACAGTGAAAATAGTATTTTTATATACAACATAATTCGGAAAAAGAAGTATTAGAACTATAAATTTGTCGCTGCTAGACTATACATATAACATTGAATATAAAGATGCTGTCACACAGGTGATGATAGGCTTGAAAGATCTTGAAATATATCTTCAAAAATTATAGAATATGGTATTAACACACTATCGGCATGAAGGGTATACATCACTTTTCGCATACTGGCGCCTACTTATTAATTTAACGTGATACCTATTTTCGAATTTTATAAAAATCCTTGTATTCATTGTAGAAATATTATTTAAATGTTTTCTAAAAATTGCATATTTTCACACTTCATTAATTTTGGCCCGGTAGAGTCAAGATCATGATTTTAGCCGCTGACAGTGTTAATAATGTATGTTCACTTTGATACCACACTGGCATTTGGACAATGACCACTGGTTGTTTATGATGGCATTCATAAATATGCATAGATCGTACCTCATATTCAATTATTATACATCATGCTTGCTGTATATATGTTTGACGAAACAAGTTAGATTCGACGGCGCGCTTATGCATTGTGATGTCATTGTGCGACATTACGTGTCATGCGAGATGGGTACGGTCCTGGGCTAATGATATGAAAGCTGCCGCTTCAGTGACTAAACAACATGCTCTCTGTTTAGTCAATCCCCACTATTATTAAAATTGTTTACATGTCAAATATCTTTATCACGGTTCTTTTACATTTGATAAGGATTTATATCCGTTTTTTAAAACGAGAGTTAGGTGTTATTTATAAAAAAAATTACAAGTGAAATGATGCAATAAAAATGTATTTAAACTTAAAATGAAGTTCAGGTCAGTGTGAATGCGTCATAATCTGTCCTTATTCTCATGAGGGTTTAAAGCAACTACCTATATGAAACGATATCTGGGACGGTGCTTATCGTTCAACACTGTCGTGGCAGCATCCGTTAAATACAACACTGATGTGAGAATGGATAGATTAAAAGTCGCTTAATCATCCCGCCAGGTGACTAAGACGTCGTCAGTGCGGTACCGCTGCGTCACGAACGAGTCCTCGAATTTCGTCTTCACGCCGGACTCGTAGGCAAGCGCGCCCGCGTGGGCTATCATCACCCCGTTATCGATGCAGAACCTCTCGTCGCTGGCGAAGAGCTTCGCGCCTCTCTCCGAGCACATCACGCCCATCATCTCCTGCAGGCGCAGGTTGCACCCTACGCCACCCACTATCAATACCTTGACCAAAAATTATATTGTACATTGAAATCTTAGTTTCAACAAAACAAAAAGGTCATTCCGTAGAAACAACTGAATAATCAATATTTGCCTAAGTAATACCTCGTCCGAACCGCAATGCGCCATGGCCCTCTCAGTGATCTCGACGAGCATGGCAAATACTGTTTCCTGTAGAGAATAGCACAAGTCTTCCGGAGTGTATTCCTTTAGCAGTTCTTTTATTTTATCCTCCATGTATGATAGAATACCAGAGAAACTCACGTCCATACCTTAAACAATGTTCGAAATATATCTAATAAGTACAACTACAGACCTTAATTTTAACAATCTTTTTTAATCTACAGAAAATTCATTTAATTTTACAAAGTCTTTAAATTTCTAGATTATTAATATGGTATACCTTTAACAGAGTATGGTAATTGCAAGTATTTCTTTCCCTTCTTAGCAGCTTGCTCAATGTTATAGCCAGGGCTGGGTGTGTTCGACAGTTTAAGAACTCTTGCAAATCTGAAATTTTTAAGTAATAATAAAAAAAGACAATCCATTTCCTTCTTTCTATTTATATCCTCTATTTGACATCTAGTTGTAAAGTGAGGTTTAAAGACACTAGCAGCAAAAAAAAATTCACTTAAAACTTCATTATTGCAACTAGTTTTCATTTACGCTGGGAGATAATTCACAACAATAGTAAAAGAATCAATATGGACATATGACAAAAGATTTAGATTTATCCGGCGCAGTGGTATACAGCTTGCCTTGTAACGCGGAGATTCCAGGTTTTTGTTTGGTTGTAGTGACTTTCGAACCCACCTAGCTAGTTACCACTCTCAGTACCAATCTGCTACCATAACAACTTTCCAATGTTTTGGCAGTCATACATGTGAGAGCCCGAAATATTCTGGGTAAACACATTTCACAATCTACTTCATTGGTCACTTAATATCAGGTAAAGTCGTGGTCATGTGTTAACCCATAAACGCTAAATAAAGATCAGTGCTTATACCTGTCCAAGCAGTTGCCTACTGCAATATCAATAGTTTCACCAAAGATGCGATACCGTTGCCTGGAGTAAGCGATGATTTGCGTGTTCCCACCACTCACATACAACACAGTTGGATTCTGCGCATTAGTTATCAGCCGACCCATTTCAATATCTAAATATCACTGTCAAGGTAATTTCCACTCAATGATCAAAGAGAATTTTTTATTCACATGGACTTGATAATATATTATCTTTGGAATGTATCAAGCCGTTAAATTTAAATTTAATATCGCCAGAAACATTAAATTGCAAATTAACGTGTATAGCAAAAATACACAAATAAACTGCAATTAAACAGATATAATAATAAAACTCGGGGCTAAAAGTACTATCTATAAATTTCTGAACATACTATTTTCAAATTGTTATGGCAAACTAATAATGCATTAGTCTGTTCAGTGATGAGTAAAAAATGGAAGAGTAGTAATTCTGTCCACAAACTTATTTTGTTTAATGTTTTGGGTCTTGTCACGCAAGCAGATAGGAAGAACATTATAGGGATCTAAAATGTTTAGAAGTTGTAAAATACTGGTTTGAGTTATGGGTAGATGATGATTCTGTATATAATACTAATAATTCCTCTGAAAACTGTATTAAGTCCAACAATCTAGTGTGTCCAACCCAAAGCGTGTTGATGAGTGAAAATATCTATAATATTTATAAATAAAATATAAATTGTCAATTTTTTTTGTACCTAATTATTTTTGGATTATATCATTTATATTTATGGTTCCATTACTAAAAAGTGACAAATGGAATAGTATTATTACATCTTTGCAGTTCACCTGTCAGCAGGCTTTCTTTTATCAACCATAATAAGTAGAAAGTTGACATTATCACAGATTGTGTATTTCAATTGCTGCTACAACAAAAAAATAGAAATAAAATAATACTTTCAAGAAACATGATCTTAATATGATATAATTAATACGAAACCTTACATGGTGCAAGTCGAAGTTATTTTAGTGATTAAGGTATCCTGTATTTTTTATACAGGTTTTCCAAATCACTGTGTTCTCTTCATTGAGTTTTCATAACATGCGTTCTATCTAAATTTTAAAGGATACGTCCAATGCAATGGTTCACACCTACAATGGGCTTATTCCATATTTTGGCACAGGTTCTGGCGACAATCGCACAAACCATTAGCGGTGCTCCCATACCAGGTCCCTTAGTGTAACACACCACATCTATGTCCCTTGGAGTCAAACCTGATTCAGTAAACGCCTCCCTCATAACTTCATGAATGTGTTCATGGTGATGTTCTGCTGTTTCTCGAGGAAGAAAGCCTTAAACAATAAATTAATTGTAAATTATAATTACTGGTCTTTATAGGTAGGTGACACTGTAGCAGTTCTTTCTGCCACTAAGTGGTAATGTAAGATCATTACTTTTAAATTAATGTAATAAAGTGCAAGCCCTGTAATAGTGACTATTCCATAAAGTTTCAATAATCTTAACTATCGTTTTTGAGCCTGTATTATCTTCACCACAATATATATATGCTCTTCATCTTGTTGTGTCTTTACGTGAGAATTATTTTAATCAAAAACAAGGACTAAAGCTACTTCTTCCAATTATTTAGTAGAACAATATTTTTGTTAGCGATTAACCTTGTCCCGGCGGCGTTATATATGTTCGTCTACAATTTGCAAGTATTTCTCCATTTCTAACAATGCCAACGCCAAGTTTATTGGCACTGCCTTCGAAACCAATCGCCACAACCATTTTGTTTAGTGTATTCCTAAATAGAGAAAAATCAAAATGTTTACAAAATAAGGCGTAAAATTGCAAATGACAACATGACACTGACAATTTAAAACTATTGATTCTTGCAAAAGTTTTTAATAGCTTTCACTTGCATTGACTTCTTGGTCCATCGCTTTATATTAAAGAATTACCCGTGAATTTGAACGAGTATTAAATATCAGCGAACCATTTTTCTATTTTTTTAAAGCTTCTGGCAGTCTCATTACTTGCAAATTGTTTGTAAGTCCAGATTTGAGAAAATAGCTATTTAACAGAATGCGATGAAAAATAACTTCCGTAAAACTATCTTAACACTTTCAAATTATTTAGAAATTGGTTTAGAGGTTTTTAAGCGTACAGTATAGTTAAGCAGCATTTTCGTATTTTAAATTTTTATAAATTTTATAGATGAGTCGGAACTGGTCTAGAAAGCATGTTAATGTAATTTTTCAATAAGTTTTTGTATGACCTCAGTTTCACAAGAGAGTACGAGGCCTACAGAGCGAGATAGTGTTTCTCTCCAGTTCTCCGCTTGTTTCTTTATAAGGTACAAGTGTGGCCCCATATGGAATACTGTTCCATCTCTGAACGGGTGCACCTTAGTACCAGCTACTTCGATTTGACCGCATACAACGAAGAGCAGCTCGAACCGTCAGTGACTGGATTATTGCTGATCGCCTTGAAACTTTGGCCCGACGCAAGTATGTCGCATACCTCTGCCTTTTATATAAAATTTAACACGGGGAGTTATCCGAGGAATTGTTCGGAATAATTCCAGTCGCCGTATTCCACCATCGCAGTATACGACTCAACATTAAATTCCATCGTCATCATCTTCTGGATAAACGGTAATCTTCCACTGTGTTTTATGTGCCATTTTTTATCACGCACAACCACCTTATGGTATCACTTGTTTCCAACGGTATTCTTGGATCGATACGACTTAGGGGCTTTAAAGAAAATATCCTACTCCTTTTTTAAAAATCGGCGACTCAGTTGCGACAACCCGAAATTTACGTCTGTCTATGGGCGACGGTGGTCACTTTCCATCAGGTGAACGGCTCGATCGTCTGCCTACTTTTTCTATAAAAAAATGCCTTTCAGACCTAATAATCAGTGATCGAAATAGACAATATATTTATCTAAACTTTAAGGAACAGAGTCAACAAGTGGAAACTTCCTTAATTTTTTTTATGGGACCTTAAAAAATGTTAGTTATATTGAGAAACAATTAGATTCCTAAAATAAATGTTGTCTTATTAATATTTTTTACGAGACATCTCCGGCACATAACTTAAATATTTACATTAAAAATGTAAGTTTTGTAAAAAAATTGATTTCACCTTAGTTTTTGTCTAATACAATCGCTTGGTATAAATAAAAAATGCGTTTTAGAGACATAAAGTAATACTTAACATTTTACAAAATTACTCTATTCACCAAAATTAACTAAATGTATTGGAACGAAATTTAAACGAAGTTTAGTTTCGGAGAAACATCTTTAGTTGACGAATTTCCACTTCTTACACATGTAAATGTAGAAAGATCATTTTCGGCATATAAATGGATATCATCTAATAAGCAGACTAGATTAAAGCCAGAATTTTTTTTTTTAATTTTGCTTTATCTTTGTTTGTATCTACAAATTATTTAGAACAAAACAAAAGGTGGAATCTAGTTGTTATACGATAGCACTACCAATTTTTATGTATTTAAATATTGTCCCGGAAGATGACCCATAAAAAAAAAAATTTAATAATGTCCCTACTTTTTGACTCTCGTTTCTCAAAGTTTAGGTAAATATATTCAGCCTATTCCGACCACTGCTAATAATAAACGGGGATTAACTGTTGCATA
>DWQX01007359.1:0-10195 GCA_018245475.1 Pharmacophagus antenor | reverse complement strand
ATAATAAATCGTAATCGAAAACGTTCGCCGATATAAATTCGAGATTCTTCAGGCAGGTGCGTGCATTAATTATGACATTGCGCAAGTTTTAGGCACGTAGCGATTTAGAAAGTGGAGTCATTGACCTGAACTTGAATATCGGCTGTCCCAACGAGTTAGAAGTGACATGGCCGATCTGAATGTAAGGCATGGGACAGGTGTATCTAGCAGTCGACGTTTGCACCTGCATGACCTTCGATCGAATTAAATCTACCTTTTCGCTATATATGTTGCCCTAGTACTAAAGTGAGTATTTTGGTTACCTTGAATTTACCACCTGAGGCATATAATGAAAATTTCATATTAGGGATTTTTTTTTAATTTAATTCACGATTACTAGCAAATAAAAGGTTCTTTGCGACCTTGTCCAATTTCGGAATTTAATTATTTGGTAACACCGAAATTATTTGGGCGTTGTAACCAAAAATGCCTTATCGTTTAATACGTCTTCAAAAGATTACTTTGCTTTGATAATATGTTTTTCAATTTATCTCAAATAACAATTTCTAAATCACTGTAGTCTGTGGCTCCCCGATTAGAATCGATACATATCTCTGGAATCCTTTATTTTACTACGCATTAAGAGTTAAGACATCAAGGAAAATGAACATGTTTTTTATTTGTTTTAAAAAGCAAATCTTGGAAATTTACATGTATTTTTATATATTTAGAGCCAGGAAAAATAAGCGAAAATTTGTTATAATTTTTGGTCCACATTTATAAAGACTTCTTTGGCCAATCAAGTTTTAATTTTGCTAATAGTTTCCCTCAGATATATATCACAGTCTTTAATAAGAAAGTTACTGATGCCTTGTCTGCTTCTTGGTTTCTAGTCTTACTTACGAGAAATACATTAACCCTTTCTCTACCTCAGTCCGATCCGTCGAAGTGACGCTACTGAAAGTTACAACGTATAGTACATTGCGTGGCGATATGCTGATCTTATTTAAGTGTTGTATATCTAAAGATTTTACAAGTATTATAAACAAAAATGAAACTGCCGATAGTTTAAAAACGTCTTTGTAATTTTAACGTGGAAAATTTGATACCGGCTAAATACGGCGCTCGTAATGTAAGGGTTGGGTGACGATATTATGAATCGGGGCTACGTGTCCAACATAATGAAGTTAAAAAAGAAACTATGGAATTAAAGGTTGTCAACCCTCCCCTTACATCTCGGCACGTGTAAGCCGTGCTCCTCGTATCTTAAGGTGAACGGCCGATTAGGTGTAAATCATGCATCTAGCCCGGGACGTTGTGGTACACATCTGCCGCGCAAGTCACCAGCCTCCGCGGCAAACATCCGGGACCCGTGCGTCTGACAATGGCTGCCCCGGGGCAATTTACAGCGGGAGATACAAGTGACGTAACCTGTCAAACGTGACCCACATTATCTTCATTAAATATATATTTATTCTCTAATTATACATAAAACTTTGTCTAGGATTAAAAAAATGTTTTCAGTTTTTTACTAGAGGTCTCCCTGGTTGGAGCTGATCCCAGGGCCTTTTTCTACATTGAAATAATAGTGTACAAATAGGTTGCACTTTTAAAAGCAGCTAATCCAATTACGGAGATACGTTTTAAGGCAATAGGCGCATATAGTGGAGTGATACATCGTTAATGCGTATCGCTTGCCAATACCAAATAAAGAAATGTTATCTCTTCTTCTTCATCAGATTTCGGACTTTAAAGCGATTAATAGATTTAATATTTTTTCATCATATGACAACCATATTTGTTGTCGTCGCCAGCCGATACAAAACACTGGGGGTGTCCACGATGGACGGTCCTAAGCTCACTGTATCTAGATTTCCAAATAGACTTGTACACATTTATGTAGATGTTTTTAAATTTTTTGTATACGGTCTCGAGTTTTCAGTGATAATCATTGGTATAAAAAAGACTGTTAATATTTTGCTCAATTATTTTTTTTCTGAGATCCGGTCAGGGTTTCAGTTAGGTTCAACGAAGTTGTAGTTGAAAACGTTACTTAAATACACACCGTAAGGATATAACCTAAAAATATATGTAGACCTATTGCAGACAAAAACTATGAAGAAAAAATTTAACGAACAATAGGTTATAAGGGAAATATCAATCGGTCCGTTTATAAGGCCGCGACACATGTAAGCTGTGCGTGACTACAATAAACCTTAAAGTACAGTCGTGACGGAAAGCCACGAGCGGGCGCCGCGCGTCTGTCACGTTGGACACTTCCTCCCACCAGTGTACGCTAACATGTTATCAACGAAATATTATGAGACTTGTGTATTTCATATCTGTAACCAATTTTCTCTTATTCTACTAAGTGGAAACACATTATTGTATTAATTTATCTATATAATTCGTTAAATCGGTAGTCTAGTAGTGTAAATTTCTATTGCTACACCCGGACAAACTTTTAAGAAAATCATATGAAATCATTATTTAGATATTCACACCCTACATAATGCGTGTTACTACTTTGGGTCCGGACTTTGTTAAAGAAATTAACATATGTATCTTTGTAGTCCATATACTTTATTACTTGAGCAGAATCTATATATTTTTATTTATTAATATGTATTATAATAATGCTGGTATATTTTATGTATACATTTTTATATTCATTTTTTAGCTCACTTACCGCTGCATCTCTACACATACTACATTGACTGGTAAAGAATGCCTAAAGGCATTAAGTCCAAATTTTGTAACCTCTTCTTTAAAATTAAAAAAAAATTAAAAACTAACTCCTCATCCGTCTTTTTATCCTTCTTACTTCCATCACTCAAAAATTTTCACATCATACGACTTTAATTACTTACAATCCATTATCCATAACTTACTTGTTCACGTCTGCGGTTATTACTCGTAGGTATTCAATTACATACAAAAATGCTGACACTACGAACTGTTTATTTCTTTCAAACATATCTTCAGTTTTGTCGTTTATTGTATCACTAATCAGAAGCGCGTAATACGTAGCTATCGTTAATACGTGAACGTTTTACGAAGTAATGCAGTAAAAGCTCCTTATTCGCGCTTACTCACACACATACATTTTCCACTATTCGCTGATTAATAAAATACGACCCAATTCCTGTGTTCGCGGCTAAAAATTTCTTTACACGCCGATCTATTTATTTATTCTTCAGCGCTTACATTAGTGCAGGGAGGACTTAATGCCTAAAAGCATTCTCTACCAGTCATCCGGTATCTAACAGGAAAGAATAATTACGTGCAGAGCAGATAAGAATTATAGATAGTATTATATTAATACAAATATGATCTATTAAGTACATACTTAATAACGAAAGGATTCCAATACTTATTCAATCCAATGTCCTTTGTAAACGCCGTCAAATGGAGAAATAAACTAAAATAGATCTTATTGTAGCTCAGCGTTATTCTCGGTGTCTGTATTGGCGGCATATTCATCAAACACATACCGCGCGAATAAAATGCATTCACTGTATAATATCACTATCGAAACGTGCAGAGCACTTTTGAATGTATAATCGTATATAAACCCTTTCCATTAGTGCGTTCATTTCATATTTTTTTCTTTGTTGATATACATTTTTGTCTAATCATAGCCTGATTGTTATATATAAGTCTGAATAGCCACCGCCAGTTTCTTATATATTTTAGAGAGTGAAACGAAAGTGAGAAGAGATATAATTTAAACAGAAAAGCGAAAAAGTTTCGGTTTTCTGTTTCGTATTTAACACGTTGACCGCTACGGGGTTAAAAAAATTTTAGTTGATGTTATCATGTATTAATTGTCCAATACTAATATCACTAATGTGATAATGAAAGGTTAAGCTCTAGTACAGTTCGTTAATATAAATACATAGAAAGATGTATTCGTCAGATTCGTGAACGTGTTAAATATATGTTGAGCTCACACAACTCGTCACGTAATTCGAAATGCGAAGTGCGTAACACCGCCGCATGTGCGATTCGGCACGGATTCGAATCGGGCTCCCCCGCGTAAACCGACCCCCGTGTTTCACTAAAATCAATACCGCGCACGCGCACGCGCACCGTTAGAGGATCGATATTGTCTCCCTTTCACCCCCACGGCGCACATCTGCTCCATAATCCACGCTCTCGCTGCAAGCGCCCCAATATTATTATTAACTAACACCACCTCAATACTCCACAAGAGGTCGGTGTTGCATTCATCAAAAAAAAAATAATAATAAACTTCAGAATATTATTTTATAGGGCTTAACACTTTATTCCACCTGATGTTAAGTGACAATGAGGCCGTAGTGATGGTGAAATGTGTTAGTTCAGAATGCTTCTGGATCTCACGTGTATGTCTACCGGAACATAGTAACGCTGTTATGGATGCAGATTGACATTGACGTTCAAAGCTAATCAGTTGAATATTAAAAAAAAGGTCTAAATTTATTTGATAATAAAATTTTCAAATGAAAAATTTTATTAATATCATCATACATTGTTTGCTAGCCAATATTAGAAACGATAACTGACGAAAAAAAAATTAACGGTTTAGTTTGACATAATTCATTAGTGAATTAGCAAAAGTAGTAGAACTTTTCTCACTAGAACATTTTTTAAGGAAGAATTTGAACGTTAATTGATTGTGAACGCATACTCTGTATGTTTAACTTAATTATATACATATGTAAATAAGGATTTCTTTTTCATCTTTAAGATATATAAATTTAGACATATTATATGACTTAATCCTTTAATGAGAGGTAAACTTAAGAATTAAGTAATTCTACCATGAAGACATTTTTGGAAAAGAACGGTTCATCTTTATTGCAATTTCAATTTAAAATCCATTTCACCCAATGAAACAATTCACATGTATACATAATAAGTATTTGGTGTTGGTATGACAGTAGATAAGATGGGGATAGTTGTGTCGCAATCAATGACGAAAATCGCAAAAAGGTAAAATAAAAGTCACACGAAAACCTTACGTAACTAACGTTGTTCCAAAATAGATCGGTTATATTTTCATAAGAAATTCGAACTTAGGAAAACAAAAGAAAAAATTACTTTAAGGGAAGTATTTCCTACGTTTATTTTCGTTCGTTAGGGTGAGGGTGGAGAACGGAGGGATGTGGGGTTGTTTGTTTACATACGAAGCGACGTGAGAACGGATTTTGTTTCACGTATTCGTGTGTGTTTGTCTCGAATCGAAAACAAAGCGTGTTATGAATAATTTACGGTTTTATAATGGAACGTATTTAATTCGTTGATATATCCTAGAAGCTGCTGTAATGTTTCCGATTCATATTTATGAACGTATATTTTTTTTTCTCGATGAAATAGATTTGACAAAATTGCGTAGAATATTAACAGAATTAATTGGGTTTTAAATCCACGCTTCCTGTTATACTACCCACATGACTGGCAACATCGGGAAAACGTTTTTTTAAAGCAATGAAACAATATAGTACAGCATAGATTGATCATTGTTCGAATAATTTTGTAATTTGATTTAATCTTGTGTCTTTCTATGTTTTGTTCTGTTTATTTTGTTTACTTTAAATAAATAAATCAAAAATAAAACCATCACGGAAGCGCTGAATAAAAAAAATATGCATCGGTAATAAGCGAAAAGAGCAAGCGTCTTACCGAAAACTTCCTTCTCGGCATCGGCTAAATAGCACAAGTTCATTCGGAAATTATTAACGGGGTCAAAATCATAATCACAATAAAACTTATTACAACTTTGCATCATTTGAAGCGATCGCTCCTACTATAAACAAAGAATCATAATAAAAAAAATATTTATTAATAAATGTCTGCGTGATAGTATAATTTGTATAACCTGAAGGACATCCCATTGGTCGGAGTGATGTGTGATGACATCCGCTCAGTGAGGGCGCAGTGAGTTTATGGGGCGCTTTGTTGTGGCCGCGGCTCGTAGTCCGACAACAGATAGTCGCCAAGGTCCACTTTATTTGTAAGGGCTTCTTGTGGCATGAGAGTTCTCGTATGCAAGTTTATGTCTGATAGTATTGCGTTTAGTTTCAGAGCCAAAGATCGGATCTCTTTTGATTTTTCGCAAATATGATACACGCCCGAAGATAAAATGAAAGATGTATATTTTCGTTAAGAAAACACACCCAACATTTTAATGTTAAGTTTACATTAGTTGTGTCAGAGTAAGACAGGCTTTATTTTATTATAATCTACGTAATAAAATTGAGAACTTCCAATAGGAATCTTATACATAAAACGAAATCTCTCCGAAACATTACATAATTTAAATTAAAAAGATACTGAAGATTTAAAAAAATACGTGAATAGCCTAAAATCCTACAGATTATTCCGCTTCGATTGATCAAAGACCTATTCATATATGTAAATTAGTTGTGATTGACGAACGAAACACATTAACATTAGTTAATTAGTATTATTAACCAAACAAAGTCAATCGTATTTAACGCCGATACGTTTTTGGCTTCAGTGAAAAATGAATCAAAGCTTGTAACGTGCTATTCAACCAGTGTCAAAAAAAGTACGTATTGTCAACATATACAACTATCGCTTCGATAAAAGATAAAAACTTGGCTGTGTCCGTGGTGCAGTGGTTTAGCCTCTAGCTTTGTAACGCGGAGGTCTCCGGTTCGGTTCCCGGGCCACAAGAGTAGCGGAGTCTATACAGTGGTAAGGAGAGCTACCACTCTCAACATCAATATGCCGCCATAATAGCATTACTGTGTTCCGGCTCTCATACATGTGAGGGCCAGAAGTATTCTAGGCGAACATGCTTCACCATATACGGCCTCATTGTCAGACCATCAGGTGAAATCGAGGTCAAGTTTAGCCCATAAGCGATGAATAAAATCTATTTACGAGTACATAAGAACTTCCACTGTTGGTGAATATATACATACATAATTCAATATTAAGAAGCTTTGATGGAGATATTTATACACTAAAACATTTTACACCTGAAACATTTGAAACGAACTTATAACACAATAGTAGTGATGATGATTTGTCTCGAGTGCGTTGCAGTTGATGTGTACCTTTATGGGTTTGTAAAATAAGAAATAATAAATATCAGGGATATATACATAGTACTCCGATCCCAAGATAAGTAGCTAAGCAGTACCTGTAGTATGGCTTATCAGAGACCGATATATGTACGTAGATATTTTGAAAATAAATACTGAAATATAGATGACGGACCAGACGCAGAACAAACACAAATGTTCATCAAATAAATGTTTGTCCTGAGCGGAAATCGAACCCGCGACCCCTGATGTAGGAGGCAGGGTAACTACCATTACACCAATAGGTCTGTCAAATTAATTATTGATGTTAACGTAAATGTTTTTTTTTAATAACAATTGATACGTTACGACAATATCATAACGGCGAAACAAATGTTATTGAAAGATGGTTAAATGAACAAAGGTGATTACATATTTTGAGTACGTACTAAAATTAGATATTTAGCTCACAGCTATAATGTGCAGCACAGATTCCAAACAAAATGAAGGTTGCCGATCAACCGAAGTCGTTTACTGACCGCTCAGCTGACATAAAATGGGCATAAAACTTAACAATTCTCGTGGAATGACACGCGCAGTGGGTCATTGCTGGCTGGAATTGTTTCAACGATTTATTTATCTAATCTATTAACTAAGCAGGTTGCCCTAGCAATACTGTTATGCAAGAGTGGTAGCTATTAACCAAGCCCGTCGTACCAAACACTATCACAGACTCAGACACATACACAAAATCTATCAACTTGGAAATTCTAAACAGAAAACCGTATTACAAGTAAGCAAGTTTTCTTTGTTACATGTATCCAATACATTGAACATACCAATAGTTTTTTTTATGAGTATAATACAATCAAAAGCAAAAAGATCCGAAAGCATGCGTCGTCAATCTGCAATTTTATCACGTCAATAATTTTCATATTCGTTATCCGACCGTTTTTCAAATATGTTATATCAAAAACGTTCTAAAATCAACATGTAATTTTTTTAATTTCATTCATAATTTATACATATTGTTGTTTTTTTTTTGTGTTACAAGTTCTTTTTAATCAAATGAAAAAATATGTATTTCATTTAATATCTACTTCACGTAAGATATTTAAGAAAATACAAATACTTAAATAATACAAACATAAGAGGGCCTATTATGAGGCTTTACTCTGGTAACTAGTGACTGTACTTCATAAAGATCCCATTCTGACTTCAACGGCGCGTTACATAGTAAAATATCGCCCACCGATTGCCTCTTGAGGCCTTCAAGTAGCACTGTGAATACTTATGCACTGCTTATCCCACGGGTATTAAACACGTCGACATGACTCGCTGAATTGTTTACATTAAATAAAATTGTTTCAGTACTTTGTAGACTTTAAAAGCTAATTAGGTTTTTTTTTTATTATTCAAAACATCAATAGTTAGTAAGATAGTCAAAGATAATGAGAACACGAAGTCTTGAACCCCGCGTCCTATGCCGCGCTAATATGCATACGTTATCTGTGGTAGGGCATTGACAGCTGGGACACGGCGCCCGCGCTTTTCGTTACACCCGTTGCCTCGCTAATGACACGGCATCGGGCATAGTTGTGCAGAAATACACGTTCCTGTAATAACTTCCCTCTCGCCGCTGTCATTTTCCACTTGGAAAAGTAATGTTAAGTGTGCACAATGGAAAATTTGCTTTTTATTGTGCGTATTAATGACGCGCGCTGTTCGTAAGTTGGCTGCACTGATTACCGGGTCTTTTGTGGAAGCGTTTAAGTGACGTCATGTTATTTAAGCGCAGCAATTTCCTTTGAACAAATGAAATTCTTCCTACATAACACTCGACCGTGTGTGTCTCTAACGTTCTCTGTCTTTTCAATTGTGTATTGTTTTATGGTTATGAATTTTCATTGGAATTATTATAAGAATTTGGAAGATAATTCATTACAAAATTAATGGTAAGAAGTCTTCATAAACAAGTAATTTAATTTGTCGACATATTCAAATTTTATATTAACCACTCCAAGTTTGTCCTCGGTGGTGAAGAAACTTTACCACCGCCACTCATGTGCCTTGGGACTCACATTCGGGGCCATCATGTCACCGGGCAAGCGATAAACAACTGAACTACGGAGGCAGTTATTATCTATAAATACTTGTTAACTGCAATATTGAATCATAACAGAAGCGTTGTAAGAAATAACATTGTAAAAGAAAATCGGTGCAAATGACACGCGCATTCTGATGTCAAGCAACGTGGACGGGGCCGTCCACGTCGATGGGCGCACTTAATTTCGCGCCACGTATACTGAACGCGTTCCTGTAAAAGTTTTTTTTTTATCGCGGGCCGATTTGAAGAGTAAAAGAAAACGGTTCGTGTCGCCGCAAATTGCCAATTACGTCGGCGACGCGTGTCTGCGTACCGGGTGTGGATTTCTTTCTTGCCGTTGCTTCTTTTGGAATGCGTACGTGATAAGATTAGCGCTAGTGTGGAGAGGGATGCTTGTGGGGGGGGGTAGGGGGGAGGTTTGTTTCAAGTAATTTCCGCTGCATCCCGCCCGATCATTGCACACGCTTCGTACACTCGTACTATCACGCCGAGTGTCAGCGATTAGCGGATGCGTGTAATCAAATGTGTCTTGATTAAGCATCTTCATTTGTTTTATTGTGATTGGCCCGTTGGTGTAATGTCAGTAACCTCACCTCTTACACCTAGAATCGCAGTTTCGATTCTCGCTCCGGAGGAGCATTCGTGTGATGAACAAATGTGTTTGTTGTGTGTCTGGATGTTAATACATATCTAAATATTTATTTCAAAATGTCCATGCATGTACTTGTGTATCCGTCACTGATAACCAAAAGTGCAGGGCTGGCTACTTATCTTGAGATCGGAGCACTCTAAAGTAAAATATGTCCCAGATTTATTTATTTCTTATTTGTTCACGATCGCATGATTGTACTCTTTGTTAAACCACTCATCGCTAATTAACCTCGCTTTTTTATCTACTTTCCGTCGACAATTATTTCATTATTAAATTGCTTCATTTGTAATTTTTTACACATTCAATAACGATTTAAGTTTTACATTTAAATGTGATAAATCGTCATTCATAAATGGTGACCATCCGTCCGGCTAATGGTTATGTATTTAAGTAATATTAAAAACTTTATACATAATACAT
>DWQX01007358.1:0-10197 GCA_018245475.1 Pharmacophagus antenor | reverse complement strand
CAAATATATAATTTTAACTAAAAATTATGTATGTTTAGTAGAGACAGAGGTATCGTCTAAATATCTATATCATTTTTAAAGTAGTTTCATCACAACCAAAGAGAACCGAAATAACAATTTTGATATGTTTATATTTAGTAAAAATGTGTATTATCAAAATTTGTTTTTGAATCTGTTTCGAATATAGAATAAAAATAGTCTTTTAGAAACCAATAACACAGAGCTGAAAAATATTTTATTATTATGATCGTGCCACCATATAGTTTTTAAAATATACCAATATTTCTGTAAGGAAAAAAAGTTAAACTGCACTCATTGTTATAGCAAAAATGTCCAGAACAATTGTATGTATTTTTATTTATGACACAAAATAATATGAAAAGAAAGCAAATGTACTACATAGGTATATTTTTGCTTAATATATTTACCGTAAAATTTTCTTACCTATTTATGACTACAAAACCTAAACAGATTAAGATTGGGTAGGAAAACATCGTTAGCCCGTTTTCTAATTTTATTTGTTTTTAAACTGCTGGTTGGCAAGAGCAGCGTTTGAATAAAATCACAAACATCCAGTAGGGTGCGTCCCTCGGCGCGTCGCATTCAAAATATCGACATATGTTGTGCGTTTTACGCAGTTTTAATTTTAATCCACTCTCAGCACTTTACATATGAGATACGCTTGTTCATTCGCACTATCGATTTGGTACACCACTACTTTATATCACTGTCGACACATTTTATACGTAGTTTTCAAGTTATAAATAATAATATCTGTGATATAAAAATAAATTTTACGTTTCAACATTAGGTCTTCCAGGAACGGAAGAAAACTTTAATTGGATATTTAATTTTATTACTTTGAAATAATTTTATGAGATTTAATAACGTTTATCATATTGTTTCGTTATTTAATCGGTCTTCATAAAATGTTCTCGACTGACAAACTCTATTTTAAAATTTAAAATGTTTAAAAAAATTGTCACTCCTAACAATTTTATGAATCATCTATTCATAAAAATTTGGAAATATAATTTTATTACAAGAGGTCTGTTTTCAATTTCTGGCACGTTAACATTAATTAAAACACTAAAACAAAGCTGCACGTATGTATTTGCATCTCTCTAATCTGATTTGTACGCACAAAGCGTCCGTCAATATTGGCTTATTATCGGGCTGCGACTGATACGCGCCTCGGAACCATTTGCGGCGCGCAAACGGACATACGAACGCAGTAATTCATTAGACAATTTACATTTGCATTCCCTATGCTTTGTGATTGTAGTTAAAGCATGCACAGTTATCCAGAATGAGTCCTCTTGTACCTACGTATTTAAATGAGTATGCAAAAATTGACATATTACCATATACCATTTGTGATATAACTATTACATAGACCATAGATAATTAAAAGCAAAATATTATTATCCATGTTTTCACTGTCTCTCTGAAGAGAGTAGGCTGCGATAATATGGTCATTAAAAAAGAGACCACCTAACTATATAGGCAATTTGATATTTCAACTTTCTGTCCTCGGGCGCAGACTCAAAAGCAAACCCAAAACAAAGTGAAAAGATATAATGCGTAAAGTCATACATGAGTGTCATGTTACTGACGAAGTCAAGGGCAGTAACATACGAAAAGATGACCCCACCATCATATGGAATATATAACGAGGAAGAAAGAGAGAAAGAGTTTCTCATTAACATCTATGGTACATTTCTTTATTATATGGCAAGTATAAATGTAAAAATTAAATGTATTTTACTGGAAACCGTCTAAGTACAATTGTAGAGCCTATTTCAATCGTCAAGAGGTAGTGTATAAACGCTAACTCGTTCCGGTTTAAAAAGTGCTGTAAGTTAAAGAACCGCGGTAACGGGACATTTTGGGTGGAGGTGACCAGCATAATACGTTGTCTTGGAGCTATGTTAACGTATAGTTATTAATAAAAAGAGTTATGAAATTTTATAGCCATAACACATAAAAATATTTGTTCATAAAAGCATACAGAACTTTTATTGTGTTTCTTCAAAATGATGTGTCTCGTAAATCTAGTGTTAACAAGTACCACATCTTTATAAGCAGATCTTTACCTGCCAATTAGTAGAACGGTATTTTGGACGTTATGGAGAGTAAGAAAAATAAAAACTTTACTTTTGTAATAAAAATAATAGAACTGTCTTATTTCTATTCCTGAAAGTTATGGACAAACGTAATATTTCACAATAAAATCTGCTACGCCGTATATAATGGTGCTACGAAAACGAATAAACAAAATATAATATTTGTAATACTATACATTGACGTCTTATACGTTAATACTGCGAATCAATCGAACATTGGATATCATAAAATTTAAAAGTCATTTCATGAATAACAAAAACTACCAAACTGTCACAGTGACAGCATCGTCATGGAACCCGATGAAACGCGTTCCGATCCAAATCTGAATTTGCAATTATCACTAGATACCCTCTTCGCGTTAACACATGAGTTATGACTTATAACTACCCCAAATAGCTCTCGACATGTAATAGCCCCTGTGCGAATCAAATGACATGTCAATGCATTGTCACCTATGCGATTTACGTCTGTGGTAACGCTGCACAGACTAAACAGGGATGACCTACAGTGACCATGGTTTATGAAATTTGCTTTAGTAAGTAATTTTGACGTTCTTTATCTACAAGATAAAAGTACTATTTTATCTTAAATTTTAAAGATTAACATTTGTTATTGCTAATAGTAACGAAGATTCAATTTGCACTCATCATATACTTTTATCTAAAAAACTCATTTACATAAATTAAAATTATGTAAAATGGTATCTCTTCTAGCTTGCATTCAGTTCTTTCTTATTGCAAGAAATTATTATAACATTTATTACAACTCCGTGATACGGTTTTTCGACCTAGTCTGGCAAGCTACTACCTAAAGTGAATCTACCGTGATATTCGTCTATAGGCGACATAAATAGTGGAAATCGCACGGTAGGACGTAATTTTTTCTACCTAACTCACTTATCATTGTCTACCTCGATGAGAACATTTTTGCGTTCTTGTAATATGAGATATATATACAACAATGTATGTATAATGTATACAAATCATAATTATAGTAATCATTATTATAAGAATAATGTATTCATATTTACGTGATCATTTAAAATTATTTAACTTTTATACATAATTTAGGAATCCTCAAAAGATAAGCGGTGCATTTGGTGACTCTAGAGTGACCGCCACTGTCTCTTTCAGTCACATTACCCAGACCAACGTCGCACTCTTCAGACATTTATTATAATTTTATGCGGCGTCCACGCTTCTCCTATCTCTTTTGTGTATTTAAACGATGTCCTTGTTGGGTTTTTGTTGTTAGAGGGTGAGTATAATATGTAATAACAGCACTATCGAGATCTCTCTGCTCTTGAATATTTATGGTTGTTTTTTTGATGAATTGGATGCTAGATTTAATTTGGCGATTATGCAGTGTCAGTTGTCCATAATTATGGGTGTTATAGCGTCACAGTTGTAGTGGTAATTTAAAGTACTTTTGTAAGTAATATGTTATAAATTTTATAATATTTTGAAACTAACAGCTTAGTATCATTTAATTTTAGTAAATATATTATAATAGACATGTTTCTGATATTATTATGACCGTTCATAAAGACCACAAACGTCAAAAATTTAAAAAATATATTGTTTTAAAAACAAGGTTACCTCACGTCTATCTAGGTCCGGATACTTCAAAAACACAACAACACTAGACATAGATTATGGATAAGTAATAAAATAAAAATAATAATGCATAAAAAATCTTTACAGTTTAATTTCGACCAACATTTGATTATTAAATCACGTAACTGTTTCTCTAACTAGTTATACAATTTTTTCTAGAGAATGAAACGTTTCTATGAATCAAAGTTACGAATATTAAATAAAAAATGTTACATAGAAACCGTTATAAAGTTGTCATTCTGATTCATTCAAGCGTTCATCCCCGTGCCGGATGCAATAATACACTATTATATTATTTAAAATAATAATAATGGCGACGATTATTGTCATTAAAATGAAATTATTATTACCGTCGGCCGAAAGAGCGGTTCGCGTGGTAAACACAATTGACTTTTACCATTTGGTTGCCTCTCAAAGATGTTGGTATTTAATTGTATTGACCCTACGGCTATTTTCACCTCATTATTGTTTAATATTTTGTACAGAATAGCCTCGTTGACTTTTATTTATATTAAAAGTAAAAAAAAGCCATAGACATATCTTCTTGCAATGCTACTTTACCTTGAAAATTTGTGAAACACGATACTTTCATAACTTGGAAGAACGTAGCTGTTTCAACCAAAAACATACTTTAGTTTTAGTTATACGAAGCTTGAGTAATACTTGTATTAGATATACATCGATTTATTAACATTAGTGAAAAAAAAATTAATCATTTTATATCTGTCTTTGAAGCTTGCTAGTAATCCTAAATCGCAAATTATCGGTTAAATAAAAAAAAAAAGATGTACTTTCTGTGCTATTTTTTTAATTAAGTACTTATATATTATTATTCGTTTTATTTTTAATTCGGAAACGACGAAAACCTAAAACAATTACTCCATTCCTTTCTATCTGATGTTAGGAAATCGCTTCCTCTTTAATGTATAATAAAATATGAAAATTAAATTTTATTTACGTCATTTATCGAAATGAATTGATGCGAAATGCTGGCACGTCTTCGCAATTTTATAACCGTGACAATTACTTCGTCGCACTTCAGGCCCTATTATCTGTCGCCAACGACGCGTACTACGCAAAAATCTACCGTCCTTCCCTAAAATATAACTTTGGATATAAAAATAAATCAATAATCAATTTAACGCCAGCCTGTTCTGACTAAAGTATTTTTGTTTTTTGATTTTATTTTGGTAAAATTTTGCCACGATCCGTGCAAAATGAATAATATACAAAGTAACTTTTTTTTATTGCATGAACAACAAATAGGATTTTTCGTTCGTTCCTTTTGAAACAAAATTAAACTGGTTGATTACCGCACCACGTTAAATGTATTTTTAGTGACAAGACTCGTGCCTAGGATTTATTACCATCATCCGATACATTACGCATTTACAATGGAATTTATACTTTAATACATATGATTCAAATTTCAAAAGAAAATTAAATTGATTTGTAAATAGAAATTGGAACACAACAAAATTATTAGTGAAATTCAGGAGAACATGTATTTTTTCATAATTATGATCTAAATATATATAAAACCGAGAAGACGTTTTAATCAAAAAAATGAAAAATAAATCATTCTGTAACAAAAATCGAAAATTCTAAATTGTTTTAAGTTAAAGGAAACACGAAACCGTCGATCCACGTGACGCGGTGTTTTGAATACAAAATAAATTACATCGCGACGTTCCTAGCGCCGTACCTACCGTCAAACGGTACCGTAAAAAGTATGAAAGGTGCCCCCTAAATACCGTGTGAGGTGAAGCGGGAAAATTATCTTATATTTGCTCAGACGCCGTGAACGTAGGGCGAGAATACTTTTCAATAAGCTTAGAGAGCATTTTTTTTATTTCGCAAGACCCATCTTGTAGCGCTAAGCATTTCGCGAAACGGAACGCGCAAATAAAGGGTCTTTATTGATTATATTCGATTTGCATGGACTGCATTCATTTCAAATTTAATTAGATAAAATAAAATTTGGAAAATAAACTTCAATCTATTTTCAAATGGGTATTACTTCATATTAATATTTTAATGAAAAATAAATTTTAAAATAAGCAAAGCCTGAGAGAAATCTAGTTTTCAATATTTTTTTGGTCGATAACAGAGAAATTTAAAATTTCTTGCTGTTAGGTTAAATCCAAACTATCAAATACAACGCTCGCTTGGTTCTTTCGTAATTTTAATGTGCGCTCAATAAAAAAGCAGTGCATTACTCCAAGCATTGTTAACTACAGAAGGGTCGCTAACAAAAGGCAACCTGCTGGTTCTATTGTGCGCCAAGTCGGCACTTTGCGAGTCAATATTTTGGGTGACTTTTACTCTACTCAGATGTTTTTCGAGCTTTTGCAACGTAAGCGAACAACTGCGCACCTTTCCCTTATGCTCTGTTGCTGCATTTCATCAATTCTTCCATTGTTTTAGTTTTGAATTAGGTCTCGAAATTGAAGTGCATGATTGTTCGTTTGAAATCACCATTTCAGTTTTTAGAATAATGTACAGCAAAATTAAGTAGCTATTATAAAACCGAAACCCGAGGAATGAAAACTTAAAAAGAAAATTATATTAAGTTCTTTAAAAATAAGAACAATAATTCGTTTATAAATAACAAATACGATGAAGCATTTACAAACTGCGTTATAAATTTTTGTCGTGTTCTACTCTAAGTTGAAACTTGTTCCAAATAATATAAATGTTCATATCGTTAAAAGAAAGTATTATTATGTAAGTATATTTTTTTTAATTGCCTTAGTTACAAAATATATAAACTAGCAATCAATAACACTTTTTAAATTTTACATAATAAGTTTTAAAAAAATTTCGTACTTTAGCGACTAAAAAGATATTGAATTATTTATTTGTTTTCGCACCTCTAGAGTCGCGTTCAGAATAGTCTGCGATAATTTTAAAAATGTCAGAGAAAAGCATAAGGCGAACAATTAAAATAAAGGCGACCACAACGCCCTGGTTGGAAAGAAAGGCCGCAAGAATATTGCGACACACCCATCGCTTAGAAAAAAAAATTTAGCCGCTCAAACGTAAGATGACAGCGCGAGCCTACTAACTTAATTCGCGCGATTCCCACGATGGGAAATTTAAATTTAATTGTTGATTCGAGTATTGTTGTGTGCAATCAAAGAAATGGGTCAATAGATTTATACAGAAATTCCATTGTTTGATTGAGACTTATAGGCAGTTTGTCAATAAATGTGTATTATTGTGAGGCGTCACAGGGGGCGTTCTGTTGGGGTACTGTATTACTCG
The DNA here is from genome assembly GCA_018245475.1 of Pharmacophagus antenor. Taxonomy (NCBI): domain Eukaryota; kingdom Metazoa; phylum Arthropoda; class Insecta; order Lepidoptera; family Papilionidae; genus Pharmacophagus; species Pharmacophagus antenor. The sequence goes on along the minus strand of DWQX01007358.1, from coordinate 3,187 downwards.
AAAGTCTAAGGTGCTCGGCCCTTCTCAATTGTGTATTCGGAATCATTTGAGAGTGAAATGATATGCGGCGATTTATTAGGTGCGTTCTCATGAACGTATACACGTTCGCTTTGTGAATGGGACAAGCTTAATTTAATGAACTGCCTAGCATTGAAATCGAAACTGACTTTAATATTATGGGTGTTATATTTTATTAACAATCAATGAAATATGTTAAATGACAGTTTATATCGCATAAATAAGATTTTATAATTATTTAATAACTATGATTAATTTCTATCGAGCTTTTTAAGATATTGTGTTTCGGAAGATAACGTATTTGGTTCGCTTTGTTTTATAATACAAATTTGTGTTAAAAAACATTATCGTATACCTTAATGTGTCTAACATCATGCACAAATAACAATAGCTTAATCGGAAGCTGAGAACTAAGACGATACGGTTAGAGTTCATGTTTATGATTTTTGTTAAGACAACTGCCGTTACCGCTTGACTTACAACTTGGAGGTCTCAGGTACGTTTCTCTGGCCCCACGAGTAGTGGTGTTTGGACGATATTTTTTAAACTCCATCGGCTAGACACCACCCCCAACGTTAATCGACCGCTGTAACACCATTGCTGTACTTCGGCAGTCACAGATGTGAGAGCTGGAGTATTCTAGGCAAGCATAACCATCTATGGCCAGGTGAAATTAAAATCATGTGTTAGTCCATTGCCGGAAAAAAGGAGGTTTTACCAATCTTTATCGAAAGAAGGAAATCAGTTTACCTTTTTGAGGCAAAAGCCTTTATTTTATAATCTTTATTTTAAAATATATACGTATACAAAACCAACATCAGCGTCTACCGCGCATTTTATCGTCATAAATATCTAAATGATTCTACTTTAACTACATTAAAATATTAATTTAGCATGACAACATTCAAACTAATAGAACATATTTACAAAAAATATTAATATTTTATTAATGATATTAATTGATTATTAGAGTTTAACGTGACATTAAAGGAATTCAATAGGGCGAAGATATATAAATATCTCAGAACCGCGAGAATAAACTTCAGACACTTGTAGAGTAATTAAAATGAATACGAAATATGCACGAAGCAAAATATCGTTGCCGACACGACGGGCCACCCAAACCCAGGAGGTAAATGAAAACCAAAAATGTCCCACCGGTCTACCAACTGTCACACGGGCACATGACAGCGCGCCAAGCGGACGTAGCGCGTAACTTAGACGTAGGGCAGGAAGGCCGTAAGACGATAGACGGTAACACGAGACGGGGCCGCGCGGTGGTCTTCGCCGAGCAGTGACGGGCAGCTGACGCGATGCCCGATGGACCGAGAAAGCTCGCCACGTTCGACGGACGTATGTGGATTTAAAAGAAAAAAAAACCTCTCTATGATCGCCATGACAGTTGACAGTTTCAATTAAACCGCCTTTTTATCTGATTTACGGAACTACTATAAAAGTTTTATTTTAAACATCCTAATGAAAAATCTTTTTTATCATGATTATTATGATCATTTTAGAATGGAATGTTAGTTATTGAGTTTTGCATATGGAAATATTATTTTGCTATTTTCATCATTAGTTTCGTATTAAAAAATAACAACAAGTTATTGACGACGATAGTTAAATTTCTTCGATAAGAAAATTATAACAAGATGACTTTTAAAGTCAACATCTTTGCTCTAAGCGTCTGACTAAAAATATAAATGTTACTGAAAAAGCATTTTATTTGACACGACTTCTCTAACAAAATGAAACGGAAATTTTTAACAAGCTACTGGACGAATTAGCAAAGAGTTGTAACCAATGATTCGTGTTAATTAAATTTTGTGTTGTTATTATTTTAGCCTGTTTAACGGACCATAAACAAGCAATGTTTACGTACCATTATGTTTATCCCTTAAAATAACAAATTGAAATAACCATTACCTGTTAAAAAAATGTCACCATTAATTATACTATCTATAGTCCATACTTGTGTTTAAAGAAATGTGATTAAAAACTAGTTTCTAGAGTGATTTCATTTTCATTGAAACGTAAAAAATAATTTTTTTTCCGAAATATTTACCAATATTTTATGCGGTTTTGAGACAAACATGTTAAACAGGTTCTACAACCATAAATATCTGAAAAGTCTTTTTAAAATCAGTAAAGTAATTAATACTCATAAAGAACGGAGTTGTTTGTTATTTGGTCATGTGTGAATACATCTGTGTCCTAACCGTACAAAAAAAAATAAAACTCTTTGCAAGAAATAGACCTGTAAACAGTCCCTTTAATTCGAATTACACACATCCATTGACTGGTTTTCGCGATTGTGCTCGCTTAATGCACCAATTAGTAAATAACCCTTTTACTAAAATTTTGTTTGTATATGTTTACACGAATTAAATCCTTTGAAACTCTGCACATAGACAATATCCGTTAACAATGGTGGTTTTTCGTTCGATTGGATTTAAATAAGTTTTCATGGGTTTTTTAGAGTTCATGGCACATTAAGTTTTGTAGTTTTTTATAATTTGAATTTAATACGAGTGGTTAACAATTGCGCGGAATTTTACCCTGGGTTATGGGATTAAAATAGTCTTGCCTTAATCTGAACGAAAAAAAATGCTCGTTAAATCTCTTATAATAGTTAGCTTTACATTTTTTTTTAATTAATATGAGCTTAACCACAGTATCGTTTCATTTTGAATAGTGATCTACTTTATAATGATGGATGAGTATTTTTTTAGGTTCCAATGCTTAAAGAGCGCTGTGCGTTAAATTACTTTAGTAAGAAGACAGTTAATGTACCTAAGTAATGCAATGTACGTGATATGGTGCTTATAATTTAATTCGCATCTCATTGTTACGTTTAGTCGTACAGCTTATCACCAGATAATCACATACTCATATAGTGTACTCGAGAAATGAAATTGTAATTAAATTCATTTGATATTCAACTGACGCCATTCTAAACTTATTACCTAACACGTTGAACGCAGCGAGACTAACCGGTGACCGGCGCCTGAAAACAGCTAACAATTTAAAATGTAGGCAAGTGTTGACGTGTAACGATTAATCATTATTAACATACTAAATATAATAGTAAAAAGCTTAGATCATGTACCAAACATTTAATTATATACAAATTAATATATGTACGTATATCACGATCACGATCACGATC
>DWQX01007357.1:0-10197 GCA_018245475.1 Pharmacophagus antenor | reverse complement strand
CTATGAACTGTCCCTTCGATTACCCGACTTCATATTTACTAAGTTAATATTAACCACTGTTATATTTATTTGCTATCGCATGCCTAACAACTTGATTGGGTAGTCGTGCCTTGTAAAGAACAGCTGGCTGTTCTTTCGCGTTCTATTCGCGTAATTTCATTAATAATTTCGAGTCTTATTATAAATATACAAAAAACACCACGCGAATGGTGCGTCTGCACAGTACGTGCCCGGACCGTTTAATCGTTGAATTCTTTATCACGTCCCGTAAAATCCGCAATAATTTGTGTATAAGTATCGAGCGAAGCCTGGCGAAAGCCTATTTCGCGAGCAGCTTCCGGCCCTGATTGGTTTCGCTGCGGCGGTGAAGAGGAAACTGTGGCGGTGGTCCGGCGTAATTCTGTTTTAAAATTATGACATCTTCGCATCCGCCGGACACGGTGTGCTGCGGAACATGTTATGAAAGAAACAACATTAGGCGTGTCGCGTGAAAATGTTTCGTAATCAAATCGAGTTTAAGCACATTTTCTTATCTAATATTAACACATATAACTATATATAAGTCGATGTTCGCTCAATTAGAACGTCTTGAATTGCCTCAGTGGCGCAGTGGTTTGCCCGCTTGCCTCTTAATAGGTGCCGGGTTCGATACCGCGCCAGATGAGTAGTGGAGGCTGGATGGTGGTAGTATTTATCATACTCGCTTAGCTAACTTCTACCCTCCATTTGATTATGCCGCCGTAATAGCATTGCTGTTCAGGCAGTCACGCCCATCATATACGGCCTCATTGTCACTTAAAGTCAGGTGAAATCGAGTTCAAGCGTTAGTTCGTAATCGATAAAAATTAATGTCTCGAACCTACTGGATGTCTGTTATAAATGGAACTTTACGTAGTAATATTCGATTTTTATCAGCGACGAGCTAAAACTCGAGTAACATTTCACGTGATTTTGTGTGTCGATGGTGAAGCGTGGTCACCCAGAATACTTCGACTACTGTATTGTCAACGGCCGGAACATAGCGATGCTGTTATGGCGGTTAAATGGCGTTGAAAGTGGTGGGTAATAAGGTAGGCTCGATAAAGCCTTGCTACTATCTGTATCAGGTATTCCCAAAGTCTGTTTCTATTGACCTAAGTCAGAATGAAAAATAACACTTTGTGGCATCCGTTTTAAGTCAGCCGACCGCTACGAATAAGAGGGTTTATCTTAAACGTTGCTAATTTGGCAATATCGGGGTCTGAGGTAACCAGTTCATTCCGGAAAAGTGCTCACATGTCTAAAACAGTTCGGGAAACCCGGTCCATATCTGTTTGACCTTTGACGTGTTTTGTGCTAGTTTTTTTTTCCATTCTATTTATCGTCTCGTGGAGGCAACTTGTGGCGCGGGCGGTACCTTCGCGAACTTGCATCTCATCAGCGAAAGTATCCCGACTTACCCCTAGGACGGCGGCCGGCTGTAGCTAAGTAAATATACACGCTTAATACAATTACCTGTTCAGGTTAAGTTAAGTGGACTGGTTTAATTTTTACTCGTTAGCTTTTTTTTTTGTTTATATCTGAAAACTAATTGCTTGATTTTTTTCTTACTATTTGTGTTTGTTGTATTTTTTCTTACTGTTTGTGTCTTCTGTTTATTGACAATGAAGGTTTTATCTATCCATCTATCTATCAAATCTAAGTTTGTCTTAGCGTTGAGGGAAATAAAGATGCTTGTCGACAAGAAATGTGCATATAATGTGAAATAATAGTAAGAAAGTGAGAACAATACGAGAGAAGGATATAGCTCTGTTGTCTTATTAAAAAATCAAGTTAAAATAAGTTGTAATATTGTTTAAATATGGGAACCCCTAACATCTAATAATGCGACGTGTCGCGGCGAAACACGTCAGGACGGTATTTTAGTCGTAATATTTGAGATTGAACAAAGCTGTGGTTTACGAGTTATATTATATTTTATATAGCCATGGACTTACGTAAGGTGAAGCTTGAATGAATAATTTATTGTTTAAATGTCTTTATATCACTTTCACATCGAATAAATTAATAAAAAAAAAAACAAGTAAAACATACTTAGAATATATTAAAAATTCAAAATATAAATGACAAATTCTTATTTTCACATTTAGAACGTAAACATTTTCTAAATACGAAATTCGTATTGAAACATTTACTATCGTTTTTTAAATGATTAAAAAAAAAATACAAACACAATGGAATTCGTTTGACGTTTGAAAATTAACGACGCCACATATACGCGCGCTTTGGAAGCACCGCGCCCACCTTTCCATGGCGGATTAAAAAGGGAAAATAAATAAAGGACAGTAATTGAATGGCTCCGTACGGTGCTACGCCGTCCCGGCCCGTAGCGCCTCCGTATGATAACAATTTTCTCCTGGCGCTTTCCCGCCCCCCTACCCCCTCGGTCCTTTTCTTTTCTCTTATTATTACAGCGACAACTAGGAAGGCTTTCGAGATTGGTGACTCCGCTCCTAGTTGTCGGGGAATTATTTTATATTTCGCTGGGACGAATTCGTTCAACGGTCGGCCGATGCGAGATTCATCTGGGACTTTAGTGTTGGGCTCTGTAGGAAAGTTGTCGGGATTTTTTTTAACGACTTAACGTGCCTATTGCCGGGTATTCACGTGATGTTAGGTGACAGAAGATGGTGAAGAGCGCTTGCCTAGAACATTCTAAATCTTTTACACCTGTCGGGACACAGCTGTTGCGACAGCGGATTGGTATTAACACGTTCCCTGCCGGAGCGGTTTTCGGACATTTTCCCTTGCGGCTCATTGAGGCGCAAACAGAATACAATTTGACAATACTTTATTAGGCAAGTAACGATTTAAGTAAGTTTTGATTTGAATTAAAGCTATATGTAATTACTTTAAGCTTAATGTTATTATTTTACATGACACATGGTCAAATCTTTTCCTTAAGTAATTTCAGCGTGTCAGGCAACGTGTTAAGGACGGCAGTTAGTCAGTCGGGTATCAAAAGCCTACCATCATTCGAACTCTGCTTTTATAGCGTACTGTTTTACTGCCTAGCCTTTTGTAACAGGAAGATTCAAGCTTCCACTCCAGGGCCACGTCACTAACTTGGTGTAGTCTGTATATGACACGTGGATTTTTTCGAACCACCCTGGTTAGCTACCACACTCGGCAACTCGCCAACAGCGCTGCTTTCGTTCGACAGTCGTATCACGCGATAATGTGTGTTTCCGGCGAGCAGGCTTCACCGCCTACGCCCTCATCGTCACTTAACACGATGTGAGATTGTAGTTAAGTGTCAACTCATTCGCTAAGATAAAAAAAAAACGATTGATACACCTATGATTCACAAAGCATCACTATTCGAGATGGCATTTAATTGTTTTCAATATTTATTCACTTGACTAGAATTCTGTTTTTGCAATGGTAAAGTGAAGAACGACAATACAAGTCATATATATATATATATATATATGTCTTTCAACGTAAACGTAGTATTTGCTTTAGCGGGACTATCGGGGGAGCGGCGGGCGCCGCGGGGCGGAGGGGGGGACCGATGGTATTCCGCTCCAGTTATCATCCGAAAACTTTCACCCGATCCGATTTACCTGAGTTAATTACGTTTTCTACTCTTAAGGATTTATATGCGGCCGACGCGTATTGGCCCGCGCGGTCTTATCGGGCGGCATTCGACGATTTATATCGATTTAAAACACGATTCATCGATTCGAGCGTTAGTTTGTGGATTATTATTACTAGATATGAAAGAACAAATTTGCTGATTTCAACTTTCGCGAATACAAAACAGCTCCGACTTTCCTGACGCTGCAGCTGTGTACGAACGACTGTGATCACTTAACGTTACGTGAAACGCACGTTCGTGTCTGCATTGAGTGTAAAAAAAATACAGCACGTCGTAGAACACGTAACGTCCAAGGATACTACATGTTAAAATTGTATTTCAATCGTGATAATTGCTATTAAACAAAGCGGATATCAAATAAATCAGTCTTTCGTCCTATTGAGAAATTTTCATTAACTTTAAATCCGTATTTCTCGTTCTCACGGCAGTACGTACGGGCCAAAAATGAAAGGAGCACGCGTTAGCCCATTGCCGATAGAAAAAAATATTTTACAGATAAATAGCAGGCCTTGCGATAAGATTATAATTAAAAACAGCGCCATCTATCGGCCAGCGGTACAACTACTGCATTCGATTGCTTTTTACTTTTAATCCAACGGCATAGAGTAGGATTTTGGGTGCACTCATAACTTTATTTTTTTTTGTGCTCGACGTGCAAACATCATTTCACACAGTGTTTTTTTCTTATAAGTTATGAGCTAACACTTGGCCCCGATTTCACTTGACATCGAGTGACAATGAGCAATGCTGTTACGGCGGCAGATGGACATTGAGAGTGGTAGCTAGACAGGTGGGTTTGAGGAACCCTATCACCATCCAGACGCCACTACTCCTGTGGCCCGGGATCGAACTCGGGACCTCCCCGTTACAAAGCAACCACTGCGCTACGGAGCCGTTCATATCATCATCGTGCGATCTTTTTATTAAGATTTCCGCACTTCGTTAGAAAGAGTATAAATCATAGATAGCTGTCACATAATCAAAACATCAAAAAGACAATTAAACACCTGTTCATAATTACTCGACAATGTTTCCTTTTGTTTGAGTTGCCTTTTAACGTTTCAATTTAGTTGGTGTCGCGCCAATACGGTGCCGTCAGCACTGCTAGTTCCCGGGGGAGTTACGTGTTGAATATAAGGAATTGTCTGCATCACAGGCGTCGGTTGCGTTGTACATTATATACAACTAATACATAACTAAGCGACGACGGCGTGGGTAAATAGAAAAAACAATGAACGAACGAACGAATGGATGGTTTATTGTGCATAAAACAATTACATGTAAGTGCTACGAGACAAAATTGTACAAAGGCGGGACTTATCGCTACAAGTGGTTTCTCCCAGCCTACCTTTGGGTGGTGGCGGAAAATGAAGATGTAATTAAAGTATGGATAGACAATAAATTGCATGTTAAATACAAGAAAAAAAAAGTTCGACGCACGATTGCCAATAACTTCGCAGTTAGTCGTTTAGGAATTTATTGCGTTTTCATTTCAAGTGTTTAAATTACGTTCGCCGCGTGACTTAACACGTACCCTGCCGCGGCGTTTTCTTTTTGGTCATTTTCCCCTTGCGGCTCATCGAGGCGCATACAGAATACAATTGCACGATACTTTATTCGGCAAGTAACGATTTAAGTAGGTTTCGATTCAAATTATAGTTATACGCGATTATTTCAAGCTTAAAGTTATTATTTCTGATGACACATGGTCAGATCTGTTTATTAAGTAATCTCAGCTTGGCAGGGAACGTGGTGAGATTTGCTCCCCCCCGCGCCCTCGGCCCCCCGCGCCCCCCGGCATCCACCGCGCACGCCCTAAGTCCGCGGCCGCTCAGCCGGACGGGCGCGCGTTTAATTTCACCGCCTCGTATATATTTTAAAACATCCCGTGCAACTATATTTCACACGAAGGGGCTGTAGGCATACGTTGCGGCACTTTAACGGCTCGCCTGTTTTATCGCGCTCATTATGTGAGAATCCGCCGGCTAGTGGGGGTATTAATTTATACCCGGTGCCGTGGTGCTCCAAGGGTCGCTTTAGCGGCGCTGGCTTAATAGGAACATTTGGAATTTGACGATGTTGAAGCCATTGTCCGCGCCGCGCCGTCTCTCGGTCCGCCTCTTGCGAAAGGTTAATTAAGTGGAGCCGAAATTAAGCCGATGCGTTAAGTATCGGTTTTAGTTTGATGTATTAATAAATAAATGAATAAAGTCTTCATTCATGCTTGTAGATGGTGACGCAGCGGCGTAGACCTTTCCCTAATTCTCTCAATTTATCTCTCACTCCCGCCTCCGTCATCCAGTCCGGTTCGTATAAGTAAATATAAGCTTCCATACCTTGTTTTCTTATCTCTCGTCATGAAAAATAAAAAAATATTAAAATCATACCATTTTACAGTTTACATATACATTTTACGACACTTAGAAGTTGTCGATAGTTGAACAAATTTCAAACTTACATTTGGAAATGAAATCATACGAGAACAATAATATTTCCCTCTTCACATCAGCTTCCGTTTCGATCAATTATCATAGAATAAGTTAACACTGACACTTATGAAGATATCGTAAGAATACTATGGAAAAATTACATGAAACTAGAACACATAATGTCTGTGCCCATGAAAATTGTTAACATAGCCGTATTGCTTAATGGTTCTTTAATCGAGTAAATCAATGATTTGATTTCATTAGAAAAAAAAAAAAACTCCACTCGCGTCGGTCGCCGCCAAGCGCGAGTTGAAAAAGCTCGATTCGCAATTGTCTGAAGAGATTGTTAGGACAATAAATCGGATGAAGCGGCAATATTGGCGCGCACGGGGTCCCGTAATAGGCAATTTTCGACGTCCAATCCCGGCGCTACGGGGCTAGTGCGCGGATTCGAATATTTTCGTACGCCTTGCGTGCTTCGGTGTTTACCTGTTTGATTACTAACGCCCGTCGTAAGATTTGAAACCGTCTTATATATATATATATGTTTACTAGTTGCCCCCCAATATGTATTCAGGTACTTTATTATTCTTCTCATTTATTTACAATCTAATTTATGTTGTATATTTCTTATGTTATGCTACTTTCTAGTAGTTTTGTTCTGTATTTTTAGGTCTAATCTATTTTATTACTTTCAATCGATCTCCCTGTGAGATGATTTTGCAAAAAAAAATTATAAATTGTGAGTGTTTCTTTACTTTCTAAAAAAAAAAACTTGAACCGTTACGCCGGCTTTTATGAAATCGTTCGCAGTGCCGTTGAAGTGTTTTCAGTTCAACCCGATTGTGGTAATACTCGTATTCTTGTGTCAGATAACAACATGTGTGCAAAGAGCAAAAACCTAGTGATGAATTTATGATTAGATTGTCAAATTTACGACTAGTCGATGCGAGGAGTCGAAGAGACGGGACGAGAAAGCGTGATGAGGTGAGTGCTGGAGGAGAGAAGTGACGTAGATGTGATACATGAAAAAAGATTTAAAGGAAACAAACGACTGACGCAATCTAATACAGGGAAATGTAACGCGAACAAACTAAGCGGGGATATACGAATATAAGAAATAAATTGAGAAACAACCGTGAAGAAAAGAAAGATTCCCTTTTTTTATCAGTTATGGGATAACACTTGTCGAAGATTTCGCCTGATGATTAAGTGAGTACGAGACCGTAGTTTGTAAAGAATGTTAACCCAAAAACCAGCTGGCTCTCGCGTGTACGACTGCTGGAAGACAGCAGTGCTGTTGTGGCAGCAGATTGACAATGAGAGTGGTAGCTTAGCCAAGCGGGTTTGAAAAACCCTTCGATAATCCCGTTTTCACAACTACTGTTGTCCGGGATTCGAACACGGGACCTCCGCGTTACGAAGCAAGCGGGTAAACCACTGCGCCACGGAGGCACTCTAAATTAATAACATCAATGCGAGAACAAATTAATTCTCAAATTGATGATTGTACATTTCTTTTTGTAAGAACAAATATGTACCTGGATTGTTTAACTTTGAAAATGAGACAGAGCTCTCTTTACGAATGTCTAGATAGGTATAATTTCAGTGTCTAGCCGCAGCTGCATGCAAACACTGTAGTCTGTTGTTACTCAACATTTTTCATCGGTCTTCACCTAGAGCCCGATCGTTTTCGCATCTCTCATCGCCAAGTTAAAATCTGTATCTCACATTAGTGCTTGCAAAACTAGATCTTCATCAAATTGATTTTAACCTAGGCTGGTAGGGTTACTATCCTCAATTTCAATCTGTCTACATAACAGCATCGCTGTGTTGCAGCTGTCATGCGTGTGACAGCCAGAAGTATTTTGATCTCGTTTATCCATCTATGGCCTTATTGTCACTTAACAACAGGTGAAATCGTGGCCTAGTGTTAGCCCATAACCGATAAAAGAAATAGATAGTTAAATTTAAATCGGAAGAAACATAAGTCTAACTTAAGCAACCGTTCACTTTGCCAATTGAAATCACTTAATTAATTTCTAGTAAACTCTGTGTCCTATATTTCATCGTTCTACTACTTAGATAATTTTGAATGGCACCGTTTAGAAATTGAAAATTTCTTTGCGAGACCACTACAGAAATGCAAAGGCAATTAAATTCTTACCTATAAACAGGTTTGAAATGTTCGTCGAGACGCTTCAGAAAACGCCGTTCCGACCAGCGACGAAGAGCCGGCTTGCGCCCAGCCGTTCGCCCGCGCATTGTCTGAAATTAATTTTCCTGTTCCGGCCGACGCATCTTTCATAAGATAGCGGAACACAAGTGCAAGGGAAAAATGGTGGCGCGGGTGGGCGGTGTTGTCGGCGGTTAAGATGCGAAATAAGTTTGTACCATCGCCGGTGGCTGCGTTCGGCGAATTGCGATTGTTTTCTGATATTTCGTGTCATTGAATATTGGGCAAGCCTTTCGTTTCCTCTGCGTGGTCATCTTTAAACATATTTTCTTTTATATGGGGGTAACAAGTTCACGTTGATTGATCATCATATCGGCGGAAACACGTCCACTGTAGGTGAAAGGTCTCCCCCAAGGATCGCCACGAAGAACGGCTCTGCGCTTTTCTCGTCCAGCCTGTCGCAGCGACTTCAAGTCGTCGGTCTATCTTGCGGGAGGTCTGCCTACTCTGCGTCTGCACGCGGTCGCCATTCGAGAACTTTTCGGCCCCAACGGCCATCTGTTCTGCGAGCTTTGTCTGGCTATTCCGAGAGCTACGTCGGTAACCTTGGTCCTCCAGCGAATCTCCTCATTTCCGATTCGATCGCGTAAGGACACTCCGAGCATAGCTCTCTCCATTGGGTGACTTTGAGTTGTTTTTTTCGACAGTCGCGACATTTTCAATGTAACCTTTATCGGCGCTTTCACACGATGTTAAGTAGTAATGTGGCTCTTGATGGTGTTGGGAAGACTGTTTTTTCTTGACTCGTTCCCCCTGTCATGTGTATACAGGGCCTATTCTTTCTTTATTATTTTATTTCTTCAAATATCACTCTCGCTTTTATTCTTCCTTCTACTTCCATACTCGTACCATTTTTCTCGCTTTCAATACCACATTCCATTTCCTTTCTAGCATACCTCGCGCTTAAATAAAAAAGACCTCCGATTTATTTATTTCTTTACATTTTTATCTCATTGGGACGACTTTTCGCACACAGCTGCAATATCGGCGAATAGACATAAAGTATGCTATCCAACACTGTTAATTAAGCAGCTAGGAAATCGAAGCAGGGAACCTTGTGCTACACAGCAAGCGTTTGACCACTCGCCTCATATACTTCTATCGGCGAGCTATTTAAAAATTTGGATATTCTCCTGTGTTGGAATAACTTCTTATACTATTCATAGACGCCCAGTGTTAGTGTACAATATGTGATATTCATAATTAAGCTACAGCCAGAAGATGGTTTTATATCCCACGCCGATGTTCTATTTCCTTTTAACCGCATAATTTTTCTTTAATCTTGTGATTGATTTTCTGTTCGAGAAAGATGTGGTGTCATGAGAAAGCTATTAGAAATAAACTACTCTGTTTGTGACACAATAGGAGGGATTAATTATACATTTATCATTGATTTATGTTAAAACTTGTTGTTTTCCTCTCTATCTATTACTTCACACGCGGATCTGGAACAACGAATGTAAACTTTTCCACAGATAGCGTACCACACACGTCTTAGACGTACATCTTTCAATTAATTACGGATTCCCGAAGGCGTTGAGGCTGCGACGCCGATGGCACTTGCCGCTTGCCACTTGCCACCTGCCCGCTCCCACGGCGGGATTACGGCGGCAGTATCGCGCCCGCCCGCTGAATTATTGACGGTAATGCTACCGGGTGCTCCGAGTTCAAATTAAATCTGCGAACGCTTGAAGCGTGGAGTCGAACGAACTGTTTTTCTCTAACCTTCTCTCTCTATTTCGAATGTTCAACTTAAATAACGTCAATGTTTTAATCGATTTATTTCTTTATTTGCCAAAGTGCTATTTGTCGATAGAATATTAACACGTTCCGTGCCATGGCGTTTTTCGTATAATTTCCCATGCTATCTTGTGGAGCTCATGAAAAACAAT
>DWQX01007356.1:0-10198 GCA_018245475.1 Pharmacophagus antenor | reverse complement strand
TTTTCCATTCCTTCGCTGTACGCATTACGAATGACGAAGCGCTATTAGTCCGAATGCGTGGTACGTACTTAGCGAATGGATGCACAAACTCCGTGCGTTTGGATATCCGAATGCGAATCTTTGTTTATGACAAATCTTACTACTAAGGTAAAATTTCCGATAAATCAACATAATCGCGCAGCTATTAAACTGTACATAAACGACAGTCTTTATTATAATAGTATTGTAAAATGCATAAAAAAAAACCATTGAAAGTAATCTGATACGGTACCACACTACTCTTTTAAAAAAAAGTTATATGAGACGAAAATGAATTATACGCAGTTGTAAAAATAAAGTAAAGTAAAACTTGATTAGGATTTTTCACATTATCAAACGGCTGACGCTTGAAGTGTGAAGGAACCTTTCTTTTTTCTCTCTTTTCTATAGTTCTAAGCAGTGCGGTAGTAGCACTGAATCGGGGATGCATCTCGGTGGAATCTTAAAGTGGATGGGGCAGCGATTGAAGAGATTTGGCACGTCGATCCCCGGGCACGTTGCACCGTGATCAGCAGCAACCTACTTTTTCACATCCACCCTTGCTTAACTATCAGGTGAGGTCTTTTATCTGGAATGGGCTACTTGACCTCAATTGACACGTGATGTTAAGTGCCTCCGTGATGCGATAGTTTTATCTTACCAGCACTTATCTAGCATTACGGAGCTAGCTGTAGACGGAGTTAGCACTTGCCTAGTTTTATAGAGTTTCCGGGCTACTTGACTATTGGAGTTTGGATGGTGGTGGGCTTTTCAGAGCCCGTCTAACTAGGTACCATCCTCAATCTCAATCTGTGGACATAAAAAAGTATTGCTGTGTTTCAGTAGTCAAACCTGTGATAGCCAGAAGTATTCTGGACAAGTATGTTTAACTATCAGTAGCCTCTTTGTCAATTAACTTCGGGTGAAATTAAGACCTACTCTTAGCGAATAACCAACCAAAAATGTGACCAAGATTGTATTATAACGTGTATTGGGTTACTTAAAGCGTACGTTTTAAAATATTATTTACATATTACGTAGTAATTAAGGATTCGAATGTATTTTGAAATATGAAATATTTATATATGAAATAACAGGAAGTTGTACCTGTAGCAATGCTATGAAGCGATATATCGCAAGCTACTGGATAGGACTTACCTTAACGGATTCGTCAGACGAACGAGGATATCTGGCTCACCGGTATCCGCTGGAAGTGTCTGCGCGGCCGCCGCCGCATCACACAAATCACCCTCACTTCCACAACACACCCACGCACGGTCCCCACCGCCTTTACTACCTCTATTAACTATCCCTCACTAAGCCCTAATCGCCCAAAGCCCCAACTACACAGCCGAACACATTGTGTCAATGTAAATAAGGCTAGTCCATCTATAAAGCACCTAAAGTCCTCCAGGAGTTCGTCGCTTATGGTCGTTCGAAATTTGAAATCTAATTTTATATAATAATCTAATTAAAAATTGTGTTTTGCTCTCACGCTATTACCTATCGTGGTTTTTGTGTGTTCTAATACGTGGCGCAGCACGCAAGGAATACCCGTCCCGCTCCATATAAAGTGTTTTAAAGGGAGTGCCGGGTACGTGGGATCTCTTTCACACGCTTCGTGGCACGTTAATCTGAAACAATAGAGGTTTCGATTAATCCAGTGGTAGTTCGCAATTAGCAGGACACCGCGAGAACAGCATGGCTATCGTGATTGCGTTCTTTCATACATTGGCAACTTTGTAAAAAGTTGAAATGACGCGTCGACATACATAAAGGATTGAAGGCATAGCTTGATTGTAGGTAAACCTTAGTAATGAATGCGCGGTAATATTTAATTTCAAACTGTACTGTACAATTACTACGTTGACCTTAACTAAACAGGTTGTAAATTAGTTTGTTAACAGTCAAATTGCGTTCTAATTTTATTGCAAAGAGTATTTTTACGGAAAAAATAAAAAGAAATTGTATATATAATAATATTAAAATACTTATAACACATGACATTAGTTATTTAAGTCAAGGGTAAAAATCTATAGAACAGTTCGTAGTTGAAATTAACTACCGAAAAATAAAAAAATAAAAAACAAACTGGCCAGGCTTAATTCCCGTTGAGAGGGTGGAAGACAAAAAAAAAAGAAAAAAACGCTCCGCTGAATACAGAAAGCTGCCAACACTATTTTGTCAGAATTTTTCATGCGTGAAGTTTTTAATTAAAAATGTTGCTACATTATCCGGCTCACGGCCGAGTTGGGTTTGGCGGGAACGAGTGCATCGCGCCGATGATCCCTCTGGTTATGTTCTCTGAATCACTAAGTTCACTTTCACGTCGGAACACATTTTCGATGTGTTATTTACGTGAACGCTACCCACTCGCACGCGATCGACTCCAACGATCGTGCCATTTTTAACAGACAGCAACACCTTCATTGAATTGTTGACAGACGATTAAAAGGATGATTTTCATCTAAGGGCGTATCTTATTGTTCCATTGAATGGTTCTGCAGCCAAAGGCTGACAAACGGAACCCTATTATTAAGTATCCGCCTGTCTGTACGTCTGTCAGCGGGCTCTATTATATGAACCGTAACAGGTAAAATGTTGGAATTTTCACAGATTGTGTATTTCTATTGACGCTACTGCAACAAATAAAAAATAAAATAGTACTTTCAAGAACATTATCTTATTTCCGCTTATGATACAGAGTTCTTCGCAGTGGGAATCCGACTCACGCTTGGCCTTTTATTTACACATATTAGTTTAAAAGACTACACCTCGGACTCGGATCCACGTAAACTAAAAAATGAAACCTAGCAATTTTCTTTCGCCACTTAGACTCAATTTTTGAACTGTCAGGGTTGAATTTTGTGTTTTTGTTTTTTTATCGGTTATGGGCTAACACTTTCGATTTCGTCTGATGTTAACAAAGTGACAATAAAGCCGTAGATAGTCTAGAATAAACGTGGCTCTCGCATTTATGACTGCCGGAACAGCAATATTGTTATGACCGCAGATTGACGTTGAGGGTGGTAGTTAGCCTGGCGGGTTTTTTTTTAAAAAACCTTCCAACCATCCAAACTTCAGGTGTGGCCCCGGAATCGAAACTGGGACCTCCATGTTACAAGGCAAGCGGGTAAACTACTGAGCCACGGAGGCAGTCAACAAAGAGTATATCTCAATATTATTCCTATAAGTTAATAATAAATAAAAGAATTCACTCAGTATCTATTATTAATAGTAACACAAAAATAAATATTAGTCGAAAAATTGTAGTTTTCATATTTAATCTATATTATTCTTATCATAACTAATACCTTAAGTATTAAACAGAAACAATAGGTAACACTTGAAACATTCCTATTGTAAAAATTTCATTTTCACTTATTTTGCTAAGTCACACAACACAAAGTGCAAAGTCGCCTGGCCTTTGGGTACAGAACAATGACGTCACAGTCTCCACAAGCGTTAAGTGGAGCATGCAATGAAATTCCAACTCCAGAGAGGGCCCCTTCAGGTTAGTTTAACTCGACAAACAAATCAATATTGCATTTACGTAACAAGTTGGACGATTCCTTAATATTATCACTGTATGCGAAATATCACTTGTTCCGTTTCGTTACTGGCCGGTAATAAAACGGAAATGTTATTTTATTGTTACAAATAATAATATATAAAAACTAATTGTGACTCTTGTCTTGTAAGTCGTATGTCCTGAGTTCGATTTCAACTTGGGAAGCTATCACTCTCAACCAAAGGCGTGCTAGCAAAACAAGCCCGAGCACTTACATCTTAATTTACATTTAAAAAAATTGTTATAAACGACGTGATTTTGGTATTTTTTTACGTCCGTAATCCTGTTTAAACTATTCAGGAATTAATATATATTAATTTTACCGCACTAAATTGCATAAATTGGGTATAGGAAGGCTTTCTTGCTTTTATGAGAGAACAGCCGCTACCCCAATGTCAATCTGCCGGTATAACAGCATTAATGCGTTCCGGTGGTCATAAATGTGAAAGTTAGAATATTCTAGTCGAGCGTGCTTTACCATTTACGGCTCCAGTGTCACTTAACATCATGTGAAGCCGACGTTAAGTATTCGCCTATAAAATAAAAGTATATAACAAAACAACTGTTATTACAGTATAATTCCGTCATTAAAAATTTAGCACGTTATCCAAATTAATGGGATACTTGGAACTTTCTAGTGCACTATGCGTAGATGACCAATATCGCTTATATAATTACCTATCATCAAACGTTACTGTCACCTAATAAGCGAATGGTTTTTTTTTATTCATGACGTCACTGTGTAGTACAAAACAAATTAATCACCGTTGCGTCCCGTTTTGGCTTTGTCCTCGTCGTAAGGTCGGCCGTGAAGACGTGCGGCGGTAAACACGTCCAGATTGAAAATAAATGTAATATCATATCGGCATTGGTCGATTTCATTATCAGTGCAGACTGTTTTGGGACGGCATTGAGGTAACAGTTGATTTATATTTCACATGATGTTAAATGACAATGAAGCCGTTAATGGTAAAGTGCTCTTGTCCAGAATACTCCGGCTCTCGTACGTATGACCGCCGGAACACAAAAATGCTGTTAAGGAATCGTCATTGAAGGTGGTAGCTTGTCAGGCGGATTAAAAAAAAACTCTACAACCATTTGAATTCTTCTCATTAGCAGTGGCGGTACTGTTACGTAATGCTATTTAATCAATATAGTGCATTAAAATCAATGTATCAAACTTGCTACAAATTATAAACACAACTATAAAGGAAAAAAGTACGCTATGTATTAACATATTTTTATATAGACGAATATTTAAAAGCTGGGGCCTGGGCTACTAGCACGTCACTAATCAAGAGACAAACCACTGCGCCACGAAGGCACGGAACATTTATTTTTATCTATTATTATTTTAATATCTACAATAATGAAATCCCTCATTTTAATGAAATTTTTGTAACCACTGAAGTCTACGTAACGCAAATAAGTATAATTGTTTCTTTAACCCGTTCGCTGTTTAGTCTAGATTATATGAAACAATGGATATTAAAATGTAAATACTATTGCTATTAAAAGTTTTTCTATCTCTTAGTAAAATTACGTGTAGTATCATACATAAACATTTACAAATTATAGAAGTTTTTAGTAAACATTTACAAATTATAGACGTTTTTAGTAAACATTTACGAATTATAATCTTGTCAACGGGTAAGACTTGCCGAAGACAATTACTCTCGTCCATAGCAGCGGATGAGTTAAATAGACTCACAGACATGTTTCATATGAACCGGCATTCATCAAAATGGAGGTCCGCGATAAAATGGCGGCAGTCCGCAGTAATATGTGGAACATACTAACTCATCACAGATGCATCGTTAAATAATTCAACTCGGTAAAAATTAAAAGTAGTTTTATGATATATATATATACAATGTAAAACTCTAAAAGAGTGGCGTATAAAATGGTTAGAAGAAGAATTTTTTAACATTTAAAAAGCGAATCGAAGTTGTAAGAATTTTTTTATAATAATTTAAATAGCAAAAAGACATATATAGAATAAAAGTAACTAAGTTTCTCTTGAATAGAGTTGAGGAAAGAGTGAAAGGTGGATGAGAGGTGAAGGTATTTAAATGAATTGAAGTCCCCGATCTTCCATGTCAGGGGGAAGAGTAAAAGAAAATCATAATTCATATAATATATGCAAGTGTTAAAAAAAAAAACAAAAACAAAAAATACTAATTTCAATTATTATTTAACGAAACAAAATAATATTATCTTAATTTTCGCTTCCTTTAATCACGAATACTACTACGACTACATAACAAACTTAATGCGTTGTATTCGAGCTGTCGAACATTCGTCATCTGAAGATGCCACGTAACGGAGAAATGCATTGAGATGTGATATTTAGTTGTAGTATTTGCGATTTAAAGAATCGGAAATTATAATAATATTATTTGGTTTCATTAAATCATAATTAAATTCACGACAATACATGAATAATTATCAAAATTTTTTTCTGAATATGGTGTGATAACAAATCTTTTTTTCATAAATATTTTTAACACTTAAATAATCAGTGGACCGTCGGATTTAATTTGTGTATTTACTGGTCAGTGAGGTCAAAAAGTATGGAGCCCGCTGATGTATACAACGAATCATTCAAGCATGTAAACGATTTATTAAATATAATTTTTTTTTTTACGTAAATTTCATTAAAAGCCGTCGTTAAATATAGTAAAAGTATCGAATAACTTACGTATATTAATCTACTATATTTCACTTTTCTCGCCCATTACATTGTTATCCAAACTTGATCACTTTTTGTTAATTTCAAATATTAATAATTGTTGTTTTGTCTTCGTTTATTGATTCAATGTATCTCTACAGGAATATTCACTGATATTATTTGTCGACTGACACTGTAAATCTAAAAATATTATGCGTCATGTGTACAACAGATAAAAGCAAATTGCGGGTACTTGCACATTTTAAAACGAAGAGAAGTGTGTGGATACATGAACATACCGTACGATCTAGAATCTAATAAATACTCAGTTTTAATTTCAAAATTCACTATCATTAATTCGGGCAACACAACTTTCGTAGTATTTTAATACTTTTCCTAACATTTTCCCGTTGATATAATTTTCGAATTATTCAAGGTAAAAATATGTTAAATTTGAAGCTGGAAATGATTACAAAATGTTTTAATTTACATTCATTATTTTTTGAGAAAGATGTTTTTACGATTATTATTATAATTAATAAATATTTTTGGAATAATTTAATTATGAATTTAGAGACGCACTAACGAAGTGTTAAAGTTGTAACAAACTTTCAGCTACGTAGTTTCGGGTGGTCGCTTTGTACAAAGTACTATTTAAATGTATTTTTCCTAACACTTGTCTTTTTGTATGTGTACGTATAAAATAATCTGAAAACCGAAAAATAAAGACAGCTCAGAGATTGTCACGTCACCATTGCTGTAGAAACTTTAAGCATCTTTTTTAGCTATCGGTTTTAAATAATGTTATGTGAAAGTAGGAGAAACAAAATTAAACCGACGCCATGAAGGAGGTTTACAAATAGACAAGTTTTTTTTTTCGGTTAAAATCTGCGTGTTCCTTTAATTTTTTTACATGAAAGTCCGAATTTAAAGTTTAAAATTTTGTAAGAATTACTGTACCAAAGAAAACAGTGTTTAAATAAAATAACTTTATATTAATGACTAAAAAGGCGGTCGTAGCTTCTACAGCAGTGGGGTCGAGACATTCTCCAAATCTCTCTTTTTTTTTTCAACTTTCTAAATTTACGAACACATACAGATGGACACAGTGTTAGAGAAGTACTACATAGGCGTCAGGGAATTGTGACCAGCTCGCTGATGACATGGCTTACTGTGTAGAAAAGGACCACCCGAATGTTGATTGTCAAATGTTTGTTATATAGTTAACGACGGAAAAAACTTCGTTATCGCGATTCAGATATTATCTCAATTAGTTAACGAAACAACCGAAAAAATCGTATAAATTTTAATAATAATATTGAAGAAACTTTCCTGAAAGTATAGTGGCTGTAAATTAAAAAAATAATTTACAATTTCCAGTTTTAAATTAAGAATATTTTCATTTAGAATTATTTTAAATTGTATTAACGGAAATCGTTTAAAAAAACATGAAAAAGCCACGAGAATTTTTTTCGCTTAAATTTAAAATAATGAATTCGGAGATTAGAATTCTGTTTATTTTAGAATTCAGAGCATGCGGATTGTTCGTATACCGACATGAACTTTAACTTCTCATTATAAATTAGCAGGTACCCACATTTGTATTTTTTTCAATCCATCGTTTATATAACACATTATGTAATCTAGTTTCAACACAAGATTTACGAACGATTTTTAATTGTTTTTCTTTAGTGCCTGCGGTAATTTATTGTATGATTTTATTGTAATATATTATGTTTTCCAAAGAAAAGTAATAAAGCAATGTTGCCAGAAACAATAAAAAAAATGTCAGTGATGATAGTAATACGTCTCCATGCGTATATCTATAGTGAATCTTTATTTTAATCAAATATAAAGTCACGTTTTTAAATATCTATTACTACTATACTAAATTTTTATTATTATTAATCGAAATTAAGCAAAGGAGAGAGTTTGGTTTAAGACGTAGAAAGGGTGTGTAAGCTGGATTCAAATAATTTAATGTAAGAGAGCCGTATGTCGCTTTCTATGCTTTTTACGACTGATATTGTAATTTAAATATAGCGTAAAGTGCTTTAAAATGCTAACTCATATAATGAATCAGGACGCAAATGAATGACATTTAAAAAAATCATAGAAATTTCTCTTCCACTTAATCATGAAAAGAAGTAGTAAAAATGTTCAAGAATTATAGCTCATAACTTCACCGTTCGGTAAGGAGTGTGATTTAACACTAGATTTACCGGACCTATTATTTTGACGGGACAATTCTAGATTAAACGTTTCGTATACTAGTAAGGCTTTCACGTTTTAAATTTTTTTTTACTGCTCCTAGCAACATCGTTTTATACTCTTTGTTGCAAAACAAAAAAAATAAGAATACAATAATACACAAAATAACTACAGACTCGAAAGGTAAAACAAAAAAAGTGTCGGTAAATCTAGTGTTATAGATCCATTGTTTTATGCTGAACTATTCTATAATGTACTGCTTCCGTGACTCAGTGGCTCACCGCGTGCTTTGTAGCGCGGAAGTCTCGTGTTCGATTCCCGGGACACGGGTAACGGAGTCTGGATAGTGGTAGGGTTTCTCGGAACCGTCTGGCTAACTACCACCCTCAACGTCTATCTGCCGTCATAGCAGCATTGCTATGTTCCGGCAGTACACATGTGGTAGGCATAAGTATTCTGGACGAACACGCTTCATCAACTACGGCGTTATTGTCACTTAACATCAGGTGAATTCGAGAGCAAGTGTAAGTCCATAGTCGGTAAAAAAATATATAATAACAAGTCAGTCTGTCACTTATCTTTGTTTAAGGAGTCTTGTATACATGCATATATTATTTTTTTATTATTAAACATTATGAAAGACGTGTAAAATGGGACGAGAATTTATAAATGGAACCAAACATTACCGAAGTTAGAGTAATTTGAATTAGTCATACGTGCGGTAATAATAAAATTGGATGTTAATTATCACAATTTCGTGCAAGCTACGCCGAAGAGATATATAGCTGATTTATTATGAAATTCCAACTTTTTTTTCGCTAAAGAAAACTTTGAAAAACGCCTGTAACATTCCGCTTTTTATTGAACTCCCATTTATCTTGTATTGTTGCTTTTATCGAAAACGATCCATTATAACTTGATCTCACGCGCCTCCTAATACGATAACATATATAAGCGATAACGAGAAATAATCGCGCCCGCGTGGATCAATGATAGTCTGGTCATGATGTGTGTACCGTTCGAGTGTATCGGGGCTATTCGACTTTTATATTGTGACCTGTGTTAGTGTAGAGAGTGTTGGAGTGAGGTTGCGCGTGATGGGGTCATCTTAGTCTGGTCAACGAGTACTCAGTTCGCGTTATTGAAGTGCGGCCAAACCGCCGGCTTTGCAGCCAAGAGAAACAAACTATGAGCAGTTTTATTACAAGCTACGCGCGTAGTACTTTGAATGAGAATACATCCCCGGTATGATCGGTTTATATAATACGATATTTTATTATTTATCGGCGATGGTATTACAATTGACAAGATGGTTGAACGTTTTAGTTTATTGCGTGTTTTTATATAGTGAGGAAGTGGTTAGTTAAAATAAACATTTTCTAAGTTCATTAATATATTCAATTTTTTTTTAATCGCTAATGAGCTAGTACTTGATCAGGTTTTAAAATA
Organism: Pharmacophagus antenor; assembly: GCA_018245475.1. Taxonomy (NCBI): domain Eukaryota; kingdom Metazoa; phylum Arthropoda; class Insecta; order Lepidoptera; family Papilionidae; genus Pharmacophagus; species Pharmacophagus antenor. The sequence goes on along the minus strand of DWQX01007356.1, from coordinate 278 downwards.
TTAAGTGACAATAAGGCTGAAACATTTCGAAAAGCGGCGTTTCCTAACAATTTATGACATCCATTTTCATATACAGAATACGTAATATATAAAATTTATTATCAGTATTCAATATGCAATGAATAATATCTATTTATTTTTCATTTATATGTTTAAAAACTTTATTTGATCAATAAAATGTGTACAAATGTGCGGACATAATCCAATGGGGCATTCTCTCCCAGTGCCATGAGGTCGAGCAGCGATTTTATATATAGGTATATATATGTATATATAGG
>DWQX01007355.1:0-10199 GCA_018245475.1 Pharmacophagus antenor | reverse complement strand
GGGCTGGCCCATGCCCGGCTCCTGGCTGGGGCTCTCTGGCACGCCTCGGTCGTCCTCGTCGACCAGCTCTTCGAGGACGTCTGCACGCTGCGGGACAAGGCGCAGGTCTCTCGAAGGGATGTGGGCGAGACCTGGGTCCTCTCGGGCCTGCCGCCCCAGTACGCGGAGCGGTACAACGGGCTTTTCGCCCAGCGCTTCCTGGTGGTGGCCGCGGACATGACAACGAAGCTCGCGGCCGGGTGGACCCCGCCGAGCTGTGTGGCTCAGGAGCTCGCCGTGCGCTGTCTGCTGGACCAGGTCGAGGTCACCGAGGACTCCTACGACCTCGACCTGGAGCTCGGCTGGCGGGGTAGGCTCACCGACGTACTGCTCGAGGACACCGACAGCGACATGCTCTACGACCGCCGGCTGGACGGTTTCCAGCACGACGAGTCCTTAAACCAGCAGCTGCGTCTGGCACCCATGGCGTTGGAGCATTGGTTCGAGCCATTCTCCGACGACAGTGCCATCGCACCCTACGCACGCTAAGCGTTCGGTCCCCTGGAAGTCGAAGCGCCGCGATACGCGGAGGGCACGGGCGGACTCGGATGTCGGCGCGGCGGCCGAGCGAGGGCCGGCAGCCTTGAACGGATCAATTCGGCTCGATCCGAGGCACTCGCTTCCGGGGCGGCCTCGCCCCGACCCCGCGTTGGCTGATGGGAGCGTCCACGACGGACCCGCGCCAGGGGCGGCCATGCTTTATGCTGTGTCCTTCCCCCCAGCTGAAACACGAGGAACCCATGGCCCAGGATTACGACGCCGTCCGACCGGACGTCGCGGAACGCACCGACAACGACCTGAAGAACGTCCAAGCGGACACCGCTCCCGACGCCTCCCGCGCCGCGGTGCTGGAACTCGACGAAGTGGACGCCTTCGACGGCCTCGAGCTGCCGGGCGCGATCGTCGACGACGAACTGGTCGTCCAGGTCGTCCCCCAGGGTGCGGACGAATTCATCTGCGCGGAATGCTTCATGGTCCGCCACCGGTCCCAGGCCGCGCGCACGTCCGGCGGGCAGAGCTTCTGCCGGGAGTGCGAAGCCTAGCGGCCGCCAGCCGGGATGCGCCGTCCGCGGCCAGAGGGCCCGGCGCAAGTCACGGATCGCGGCTTGGGCGACCTACCGGTACGGGTGGGTCCAGCGCTTCGCGGTCGGTCAGGACACCTGAACACCTTCGCGACCGAGGAAACGCGCCATCCGTCCACGTGCCTTGGGGGTCAGGGCTGCATTAACGTGGGACACGAAGGCCTCCTGTACGTGAAGCGGTTCCTTGGACAGCTCCACCGCTCATCAAGAGGCCTTCGTGTCCGATCACTTCAAGCTGCGTCGCCACAGGGATTGACCGGCCTGCCTCGACAGTTCATCCCTGACAGCTAGAGCTTGACGGGCAATGCAGCAGGCGCAGCGGCTTCGATCAGCCCCAGCCTACGACGGTCTCGTTGTTGGTCAACGAAGAAGAAGCACAGAATGCCGAACACCAGCGACAGCCCCGCTGCCAGGGCGAACGCGGTGGTGTACCCCGTTGCTGACGATGCCGCCCCGCCGATGATGAAACCCGAAACTGCTGGTGCAGCGACCCCGGCGCTTGTCTGCAGGGCATTGGCGAGGGCAAGGTTGGCACCACGCTTGGACGACGCGGCCAGCTCGGTGGTGATGAGAAGAGCCAGAGGGAAGAGTGCCGGCGCAGTTCCGAATCCGACGGCCATTAGCGCGACGGCGATCCACGTCTCCTGAACTGAGATCCCGGCGAACAGGGCGCCACCGGTGATAACGGATCCGCTGGCAAGCACCCACGCCCTGGATTTGCGGGTGGGCACGCCGCGCCGCTGGAGTCGTTGGCTCACGCCGCTCAGAACAACCATCGCCACGGTGCCCCACGCCGCCACGAGGCCGATGAGGCTTCCAGCTTGCGGACCCGGCATGTGCAGGACCGTCTGGAAGTAGGCGGGCGCCCATGACATGGCGACCGTGAACGTCCAGTAGGCGGCGAATGAGGTGAGAAGGGTGAGGATCCACGAGGGGGAGGTGAGGGTTTTCCAAAGCGGAACAATGGGTCCCGTCCGTTCCGATGCGGGTTCCACCCGCAGACTCGCATTAGCCTGCTTGAGCTGCCCCTTCCGGGATACGTGGCGGTCGAAAGGGCCCTCCTTGCCGATGACGAGCCACACCAGTGCCAGGACTACACCGGCGACGGCAAGCAGGATGAAGGCGGAGATCCAGCCATATTGTCCAATTGTCCAGGCCAGCACCGGGGCGAAGATGACCAGGCCCACCATGGCGCCAACCGAGGCGAAGGCGCCGGGAGCGGCCCGCTTTTCCTCGGGGAACCACTTGTAGATCCCATGGAGCATGGCCGGCGAACTGGGTCCTTCGCCGAGGCCGAGAAGCAGTCGTCCCGCCCAGAGGGCAGGCAGGGACGCCAAGAAGATGATCGGCAGCTGCGCGACGGACCACGACAGGCACAGGGCGAAGAGGAGCCACTTGCTGGGAAGTCTGTCCATGAACGGCGCGGCCACAATCTGTGCAAGGCCGAAGGTGAGGAACATGGCGCTGCTGACGAGGCCGAACGTCTCGGGGCTAATGTTCAGGTCCCTCATGATCGGAACAGCCGCAAGACCCAGGATCGCCTTGTCTGCCCAGTTGAGCATCATGAAGAAGAAGAGCGTGAACGTAATGACCCAGCCATAGCCCGCGCGTTTCTCCTGGGGCCAGTGAATCGGGTCAGTCCTATCGAAGATGCCACTCATGACTGAGCGGCCGGGAAAGCGGGTCTTGTTGGCCATTGGATCTACCCCTTGGGAGATGTGACGTTGTTACCAGTGGGATTCAGGCGTGCACGCTGAGGTTTTGGTCGTGCTCGTTGATGAGGGTGCTGGGGTCGGCGCCCACCAGGGCCGCGCGCAGTAGGGCCGTAAGGTTGGCCTGTGTCACCGGACGGGGGTTGCTGGCCGGGATCGCCGGAAGGGCGACCTGGACGGCTTCGTCGACGTCCGCTTCGGTGAATCCGTAGTCCGCCAGCGCGCGCGGTGCGCCCAGGGTCTCGCGGAGAGTCTGCAGGCCCTCGAGAGCGTCGGTGGTCCCAAATGCGGTGGCGATCCGCTGTGCGGCGTCCGATGCATGCAGGGCATTGAAGGCCAGCACGTATGGCAGCACGATGGCGTGCGTCTGGGCGTGAGGGAGGTTGAACGTCCCGCCCAGTACGTGGCAGATCTTGTGGTGCAGACCCGATCCGGCCGAGGCGAAGGAGACAGCGGCGAGATACGCGCCGTACAGGGCCTGTTCCCGGCCGCTTTCCCCCAACGGGTCCGCCACGATCGCAGGAAGTCCGCCAGCGAGGGCACGGATGCCTTCGGTGGCCATGGCCGCGTTGATCGGGTCCGCCCGCGGCCCCCAGAGAGAGTCGATGCAGTGGGCCATGCCGTTGAGCCCCGAAGAGACGGACATCTCCACCGGAAGTGAGAGGGTCAGTGACGCGTCATAGACCACCGTCGCAGGCAGAACACGATCATCGACGCCGGTGGTCTTCCGCGCGCCTTCGGTCAACCCCCACACGTTGGTGGCTTCCGAGCCGGCATACGTGGTGGGGACGGCCACGATCGGGATGCCCGTGGTGAGGGCCACGGCTTTGGCGAGGCCTGTGGTCGAGCCTCCACCCACGCTCACGATGAGGTCGATGCCCGCGGCCGTGGCGGCAGCGCGGGCGCGGTCGGCCACCTCGACCGGCACGTGCATGACGACCTCGTCATGCCACAGCGCCACCTCGATGCCGGCTGCTATCTGCTTGGCCATCGCCAGCTCGAACTCCGAGGCAATCACCATTACCTTCGACGCCCCGAGTCGTGTGACCTCTGCGGCGACATGCTCCGCGGCCTTGCCCGAACCGAACAGCACCCGCTGCCCCAGGGCCAGATGATCAAAGACGAGTCTCATGACTATGCTCCTTCAAATCGGTGCCGGTCCAAACGCCGGTGCGTAGGGATCCGAGGTACCTGCGAATCCTCTGCACGGATTCGTGGTTGATGTGGTGCTCTGGGTCGTCGTACACGGTTAGCACCACGGAGGCGTCGGTGTTCTCGAACGCCGCTTTGGTTTCCTCGACGCGTTCGAGGGGCACCCAGGCGTCCTCTGCCGCTGTGAGCATCTGGACCTCCAGCCCGTTGAGGGTCGGCTCTGGGGCCCAGTCCCGCAGCTGCTCACCGAGGTATCCGCCGGTATGCAGGATCGCTCCTGCGACGCGGGGGCGGTCCCGGAGCAAGTATTCGGAGAGCAGGCACGCGCCCTGTGAGAATCCGAACAATACGACCGGGACGGCAGATTGGGCCAAGAGGATCTTGGTGTGTTCCCGGACCGTGCTCAGGGATCGTTCGAGTTCCGCATGGTTCTCGGCCCCGGGTTCCATGAAGCCCTGCGGGTACCACGAACCCCCTGGGGCTGCCGGGAATGCCCAGGCCACCTCTGGCAGGGATACCAGCGAGGCAATTTCGGCCATGAAATCAGGGGATTGCCCCCGCCCGTGCACGGCATAGACCACCAGCGCCGCTTCACCGATGGGTGGCCCGGCGTGAAGAAGGGACGGGTCTTGTGGCTCTGGGTTCAACAGTTCCTCCTCGTGTGTTGGGAGGGCAGCGAACTGCCCTCCCAACAACAGCCGGTTGAGTGATCAGTCCGCCGTCACCGGCTCAAGCTGCGCCATGATTTTCTCGCGCTGGTCCTCGAACTGCGGCGGCAGCATGAAGTTGCGGCCCAGCTCCTCGGGGGACTCGTCACAGTCCCAGCCACCTTCGTTGTGGGTGACGGCGAGCTCGAACAGTGCACCGCCAGGAGTGCGCACATAGTGGGACTTGAAGTAGGTGCGGTTCTTGAGCTCGGAGATGTCGGTGTAGCCGGCTCCTTCGATCTCGAACTTGATCTCTTCCTGGTTCTGCAGGGTGTCCAGGTTCCACGCAAAGTGGTGGTAGGTCCCCGCTCCGTAACGCCAAGTACCCTGGTCGTCGCGGCGGTTGCCCGTGAGCTCGATCCAGTTACCGAAGTTGTCCTTGCCCACTTGGAACCGGACCCGGTCGCCTTCCTCGAGGATCTTCCCGCGTGCAGAGAAGACCTCATTGCCGAAGTCGACCATCCGGTCCTGGTCGTAGACGTGGATGCCGACCCCGTGGATGCCGTGGATCGCGGCCTCCGGCTTCACGCCGTGCCCCGCGAAGCCGCGTCGTGGATCCATCTCACTCGCGACCAGCTGGTATTCGAGCCCGCAGGGGTGGCGGAACTCGACACGGCGCTCACCGAAGATCTCGGTCTGCTTGTTCTGGATGCCGTGTGCGGTGAGCCGCTTAGACCAGTAGTCCAAGGAGCCGGCCGGCACGGACAGCAGGACTTCGCGAGCCTGGTTCGTGCCCGACTTCCCGTAGAGGCCGTGCTGTGCCCAGGGGAAGATGGTGACCACGGAGGAGGGATCCCCGTCCGCGTTGGAGTAGTACATGTGATAGACGGGGGTCGAGCCGTCGTAGAGGACGGTTTTCTTGATGAATCGCATCCCCAGGACCTTGGTGTGGAAGTCGACGTCTTCCTGGGCGCTGCCGACTGAAAGGGTCACGTGGTGCGAACCGACAACATAGGACATTCTGATGCCTCCTGATAGAGATTTTTGGTGTTGGAATGATGGAAAAGACGCAGTGGTGGTGATCTCAGACGAGAGAGGATTCCTCGCGGTCCTGGCGATGGGTGGCACCGGCCTGCGCATCCGCGTGCTTGGGCCGGGGTTCACCGATGCCGAGATGCATCAGGTCCTCCCCGACGTAAAAATCACCGGTGAAGCCATGGCGGGCTTCGTTCCACTTTTCCACCGGCGTGTTGCCCGGGACGAGATGGGTAAGGACGAGGGCCTTGACCCCGGCCTTCTCGGCCTGAGGTCCCACTTGTTCAATGCTTGTGTGGGCGGCAAGCATGTGCTGCATGAGATAGGGATCGGGGTTGCTGCTCTCCGGGCCTACCAGGGAAGAGATCCACTCCAGATCGATGCATTCGTGGAGCAGCAGGTCGGCGTCCTTTGAGATGGTGACCAGGTTGTCGCAAACGCCCGTGTCACCCGAGATGACCACGGAGCCATCGGCGGTCTCAAACCTGAACGCGAAGGCGGGGAAGACGGGGCGGTGGTCGACGAGGATGGCAGTGACGCGCACGTTCTCGTCGGCATAGATCTCGAATGGATCCATCGCCGGCGACGGCTGACCATTCGGATCCGACCCCACCGAGCCCGGCAGCTCGATGTCGTGGACCTCGAAGATTTGCCGGAGATCCTGCTTCGCGTTGTCCCGCATGCGGTCATTGATGTCCGTGGCGTACGCCTGCAGCAGCTTGTGGGTTGATTCCTCGATCCCCGGCGTGGGGCTCGAGGGGTTCCAGACCTCCGGTGCCTCACGCCGGTCCCCGAAGATCGGAGGAAGCACGGTGCGGTCTCCCGGGCCGTAGATCTGCACGGGTTGCCTCAGCCCATCGGATCCGTTGTGCCAGGCGAGCAGCAAGAGGTTGGGGTAGTCGACAGTGTGATCCGAATGGTGGTGCGTGATGAACACGCCGCGGAGGTTATCTATCCCGTGTTCGAATCCGGGAGTGCTTGCCCCTGATTGCCTGAAACGAGGACCCCAACCCTCCCCGCAGTCGATGAGGTACTGGGCGCCGTTGACGGTGAGGAGGGTGGATATTCCCGCACGGCCGGAGTTCTCCCACCACGGCGGTCCGCCGGCGGTGCCCAGCAACGTGACTCGGGTGTTGTAGGAGAGTGACTCCTCAAGGGAGACAGGACGAGGCGACGGCCGCATGGCTGTCCTTTCGGCGTGGATGTGGATGAGAGATCAACAGGGGCCACGTGAGTGAGCTGGGGTGCAGGCCCCTCATCGCGACGGCTGGTGACTTGCGTTACCACCAAGTGTGAGTGGGGTCATAGGATTACTCAAATACCAATAAATCGCAGTCAGAATTAGGTGAGATTATGGATAGCAGGCAACTCACATACTTCCGGCGGGTCGTAGAGCATGGATCCTTCACGTCGGCCGCCGCCGTGCTCCACATGACGCAGCCTGCCTTGAGTCTTGCGGTGCAGCGGCTGGAAAAGGAGGTCGGAATCAGACTTCTGGACCGGGGCCGGCAAGGGATCCGGACGACCGAGGCAGGCGCCCACCTCTATGCCACCGCAGTGACGGTTCTGGATCAGATCGATTCAGCGGCCCTGCATATCAGGAGTCTCGCGGAAGGCCTCGGAGGCAGAGTCGTGCTGTCGAGTACCCCGATTTTCAATTGGGGCCACCTGCCCCAGATTCTCATTGCCCTTCGAGAGCATGCACCGGACATCGACCTCGTCCTGCAGGACCCCCCGCCTGATCAGACTGTGCGTGACGTCCTTGACGGCGTCGTGGACATTGGACTTGTCACCGTATGGAACGTTGAGCAACTGCAAGCGATGTACCGAGATCGCCTCGAGATCCAACTGGTGGCGGAGCTTCCGCTCGTCGCGGTCCTGCCTCCCGATTGGAACGCGCCAGGTAACACCATTACCCTGGCGGAGCTCCGGGAAGCACCATGGATCATGCCCGGCACATCGAATACGTTCCCAGGACTGCCGGAGATGCTCGACCACCTCTGGAACATCAACCCCGAACTTCGGCCTCGGGCGATCCAAAAAACCTCAGGTATCCAGACGGCGCTACCGCTCGTGGCTGCCAGTCTCGGTGTGACAGTCGTGCCCGATACGGTTCGCAGGTTGGCAGACCGTTCCATGTCGATATGTAGGATCGCTGATCCGGTCCCCCCGCTCCAGGCCGCCGCCATATGGCGGCGCAATAGCGATCATTCACCGGCAACGAGAACAGTCATCGACCTCATCCTCAAGTCGACGAAGACCGCTGCAGATAACGAGCCGCGCCCTTAGCCACGCTCCACCCACACGTCACGTGCTGTCGCTTCACTCCAACGCCGGGGGCGTAGTTTCGTTTTAGGGTCTGGACGATGGTGGCCGGTGACATGCCGCGTTGTGTCCGGGGCGGGCATGAGCTTGCACGCCGCCACGGCGAGCACGAGTTCGGCCCGACGCCCCCTAAGCAGGTGTGTCAGGGCGATGTCCTCGCGCTCCGCGTTGGCCTACGCAGCGACCACGTGCTCGAAACCGCTGAGCAGGCCAGTGGTCCGCGCGGGTTCAGACACGGGCGCAAGCCGGTTTCGCCACGGAGCCACAGCGGGCCAGCGGCGGCGCAGCTGTTCGCGCCCGCCGGGGATCGCGAGTCGAGCAGGCCGCGGTCTGTCGACTCGATGAGGCCGGCGCCCCTCCCGACGGAATTCACTCATTCGATTCACCATCCACACCAAACTCATAAAACTCACAAGTCCTCATAGACTGGACTGGTGATGGAGAATCCTTTCAGGCCCTCGGCCGGTGCGACGCCCCCGGAAATCATCGGTCGGCAAGGCCTGCTGGACGAGTTCGAGTACGGGCTGCGGCTGGGTGCCGGTGCCCCGGGCCTCCTGACGATCTTCACCGGCGCCCGGGGGATCGGCAAGACCGTCATGCTCGGGGCCGCGCACGACGTGGCCCGCCGGAAGCGGGTGGGCGGTCATCGCAGAGACCGCCACAGAAGGCTTCATGGGACGCATCGGCGAGGCAATGCGCCGCCTGGCGGAGGAACTCGGCAGTGGTCCGCAAACCCGGAGAATCACGGCCATCGGCGCCGCGGGATTCAGCATCACCACCCAGCTGCCGCCCGAACGACAGGTGGCATGGCGCCAGCTCGGGGAAGAACTCCTCCAACTCCTTAACGACCAAGGCACCGGCCTGATCATCACGGTCGACGAGATCCATGCCGCGGACCGCAACGAGATCGCCCAATTGGCCGCAAGCGTCCAGCACTTCATCCAAGACCGACTGCCGATCGGCCTGGTCTTCGCGGGGCTGCCGGCGGCCGTGTCCGACCTGCTCAACGAAGGCGTCGCAACCTTCCTGCGCAGGGCCGACAAGATCGACCTCCATGCCGCGGGCATCCGCGACGTCGAACGGTCCCTCACCTCCACGTTCGCCTCCGCCGGCTTCCGCATCGGCCCGGAACTCATCCACCAGGCAGCCGCATCCACCGGCGGCTACCCCTTCCTCATCCAGCTCGTGGGGTACTTCCTCTGGCGCGAAGCCGAGAACAACAACGGAACCGTGACGGCCTCCGAGGCCGAGCGTGCCATGCACGCAGCGCACCGGCGCAACGCCCGCACCGTCATCGAAGCCGCCCTCTCAACCGCTTCGCCCAAGGATCTCGAGTTCCTCCGGGCCATGGCCCAGGACGACGGCCCGTCCACAGCCGGAAACATCGGCGAGCGACTGCAGGCGAAAACCAACCTCGTCGCCAACTACCGCTCCCGCCTCCTTGCCGCAGGCCTGATCGAACCGGCCGGCCACGGAAAAATCGACTTCGCCATACCCGGACTCCGCCAATACCTGCGCAACAAGAGCGTTGACTGAGAACCCCTCTGCGTGGGCTCCCTACGTAGGGTTCGAGTTAAGTCGCTGTTCGACACCCCCGCACGCGGGCAGCCCGACATCCTTCGGCGCGGTCCATCCATAAACCGCCGCCCCGTGACGACTGCCCCACTCGCATCCCACAGGCGAGCTCACCGCCCGCTGGGCGAGGCGCCGTTCGCCGGGTCCGGCGGGCAGGGGTTCAGCGGCTTGTCCATATCCAAGGGCATATACGGTTATCCAGAAATCTGGATAACCGGGCATGAACCCTTAGGGGCAAGCTACCTTTCCAATGCCCCGGGCTCGAGTTGGCGTTGCCCCCGGGACGGAGTGTCCTGCTGGCCCCTGGACGCTCCTGACCTGGACCGCACAGCCGCGCTCGGGGGCTTGGCCTGGTGCTTGTCGGCGATGAGACGCGCGCGGACGGCTTCCTGATCGGGGTGGTCGGCGAGGCTGGCGGCGAGAGCTTGTCGGCGTTCCGGAGCATCCCAATCGGTTTCCCGGTTGGCGGCGCGGGTGTTGTCTTCGCGGTCGGCGCCGGCGATGGCCGCTGCCACGAGGGTTTCATCGGTGCGCGCGGCGGAGGCCGTGGAGGGTTCGGTGTGGGCCTCCGCCCGCTCCTGTTGGGCTCGGTGGATGACGGCGGAGACGGCGTGTTCGTCGGCACGGGGGGG
>DWQX01007354.1:0-10200 GCA_018245475.1 Pharmacophagus antenor | reverse complement strand
TATATATATATATATAATATGTTAAGTTTAAACTCTACCTTCATAGTGGTCGTTTCACACAGTGTAGCAAGATTTTAAAATTATCACATCATAATAATTAAGTATATTCGAAGGAAAAATATTAATTATGTTAAAATAACCAAACAATTTGTTTCCTATTACTCAACGAAAAAATTAATAAATTTTTGTTAATTTTATTTTTCTTTTTGTAATTGGATAATTTATCGGATTATATTAGCACATGCTCCTGAAATAATTTAACATTAGATTTACGGGACTCGTTATTTTCTCGGAACAAGGATCGCGAAAAGTTGCGTATACTAATGTGTGCTCGACTTTTTTTTACCTTATTGTTTCTGGCAACATTGCTTTATACTTTTTTTTTGCAAAACGGAAAATGTGGGGTTGGAAAAAATGACATGAAAAAATATCCGTAAATCTAGTGCTAAGGAATTGGATGCACCGTTTCAGGGTTTATTTTGCTTGTTGCAGGTAACGTTAGTGTCCCGATGTTATATGTACATGCGATACGGCTGTGTGAAGCGACCGGAGGTTGTATACGTAAAGGGAGTGGGCGGTGCGCGCCCGCGTGTAGTTTCTAGGCCCGTGCCTTAAGATGTACGTAGTGGTTTTTTTTTTGTTACAATCTATTTATTGTGTACCTTTTTTTAATTACCTCTGCTACCGTTTCTGCGGTTCTAGTTGCAGTTGACGCGATACCTCGCTGTTCGTGCTGTACTGGGTTCGGACTTGAATGCATGACTTATCTTATAAATAATACACTTTATCAGCTCAATTTTTTAAAAGTGTGTGTAATAAGCGAAAGTGATGTTTGAGTTTTTTCTTCACCACATGGTCGCCTATAGTAATCCACACGCATGTTATTGAATGAAACTGGATTGAGTGAAATTGGATTGTGGACAAATCCCATGATGCATTTAGGTGTCGGCTTTTGGAATGTTATGTTTTTAGAATTATAATTCTTTTACGTAACATATTTAATGCCCGGTCTAGTATTAAGTTATATCAAGCTCTATGACAATTTGTTTCGTCTTATCAAATGTATAAATCGCAGAAAGTTTATGTTTTAATTTAATCAATTTATTCACTAATAATATCAAATGTGAAACATTTACAATTTATTGGGAGCTATCTCGAATGGTAATTTCAATTGTGAAACTGCATAATTGAATTTGAAATGTTGGTCGTTGAGAGAATCTTTTGACAGTAAAACTTGAATACCAAACGGATGATTTAAGTCCAAACTCACTACAATACTGAAGCGAAGTGGTATAGTTTTTATCCTGTTCTAATCTATACGGTGTTAGTTTTGTTTCACCTGTGTAGTGTTACAATGTGTCATGCGAACGACTAGCGATTGCGAGAGTCGCAAAATGGATGCCATTTGATTGTTAACCTAGACTATTTTTCCCGATCACATATATGGGTCACTGAACATAACTAGCGTGGAGCCTGCAATGGGTACCATAAGTCCCGCGTATAGTTTACACTGAATAAGTGACGAAACACCACATGTGTGCTTCTCGCCTTACAAATGCGACAAAACACCACGCCGATGTGTTTCGCTGGTCGAATCCAACACGCCCGAAGCAGTTGAAAGGATTATGTGACTTTAATGAGGACTTCTGGGAGAAAAAACAACGTATTAGTAAAAGTTGGTAGTCGCTTACTTATTGTAAAAAGCAATTATTGCAGTGATTAGCAGAAAATATCCATAGCTCAATTACTGTTTATACGGATTCGTCATTTAGCAACGATTGTTGTGCGATTTGCGCAATCTCTAGTAGTTGTCGAGATACATTATAACCCCGCCGGTGTCTGACGCGAATGACCCCAGCCAGAGTCGGCAGTTTGCGTAAGTGTTAGTTTCCTTCTCCACTCGATATGGGATTTATTGGGCATGCAATACTTACCGCGACGTAATTAGACTCGTTCAATGGTTATTAAGTTTCATTACTTGCGCATCTTAAGTCTAAATAAAATTGAAAAAAAAAATGTAAATATAGTGAACGGACGGAGGCCTGAACAATATAAATATAGAATATTTTGTCACAAACACGTATGTTACTGTACAGTTATATATATATTTACATATATATATTTGTAATTGTGTAAAGCTTTTGGTACGGTGAAAATTATGTTCGCAGCATATTGGGAATGAAACATCTTTTTTATTAGTGTTTTTTTATTGAGTTTTGTATAAGACATTATGTGAGGTGCGTGTTGCCACCGTAAGTGATACAACGTCCATTATACTACTCGCAACACTGTCTCGTCGATAGTAAACAAATTTACCTTTCTTTTTCTTTAAAAAAAAAGTCTTTTAATTTAGTATAAATAGTATGAGCCGTGTAGAAAATATAATCTCTGGAACATTCTTTTGATGTTGGGCAATTTGTATAGGATGTGTTAAGTTTTAGTTTTATTATTATTAATTTTTTTTCATATTTTGTAAGGGGCCCAGTCAATTCCCCGCGCGTTTGTAGGTTAAGCGTACACCACTGAATTCGACAATGCTGTCCGCTATTAAAACTATTGGCTGATAGAAATGTTAGTGATAAATAAATGTGTGATAATTATCGAGATATGCCTTTGCGAGCTGAGTTTCGATTGCTTCGGAAGCAAATTGATTAATTGTTTTTGTTTCGGAATTGACTAAGTCCCCGCCGGTAGTGACGTATGAGCGCTACCCGCGTCAGTGTACAAGTGAACGCGGCGTGCGTGATGAATGCAGTACGAGTGTGTGCGTGCGGGTGTGCGCATATGCGAGCGCGCGTCCGCGCGCGGGCGAGGTGTGCGTGTGTGCGTGCGTGCGAGGGGAGAGATGAGCGTTTTTATTTAAGTCTAGGTCATAGTTAGGCGAAAACCGGACGCGCGGCAGTTAAACGAGAGAAAATAATAAACAAATAACACAATGCAGTCTCTTTTTCTTTACCCACATCGAGGGATCAACGGTGATGATTGTTGCTTCAATGTGATATGATCGGCCGCAATGAGCGGGCGGTGGTGAGTGAGGGCCTCGAGTGGGTCGGTTGACAACGAAAATGTGATCTGTCGGACGCTGGCACGCCTTCGCCGCGCTTTAATTATATGTCCGACATTGATATAGACGAAAATTATTTGACATATATTGGCAGCGGTTTTAACGACTTAACACCAATGGCCCATTACAAAAGTACTCGAATGTAAGACGATAAATTATGCGGTGTATAACCGTTACATAATATCTGAGGTATTAAATATATGTCATATATATACGCAAAAGTTCTTGAAAGATTGTAATGATTTTTGATTTAACTTTAAAATCAGCCAACTAAATATCACAGTAATAGATGAGTAGTGTTTATGATGTTTTACTTATTGAGATTTAGGATTTGCTTTTGAGGTTAAAGTTGAATTTGCTATAAGTTAATAGTACATTAATGTTGCTGTGTTATGTATTGCAATTTCAGTTTTAAGTTTTATTTTATCGTGAATATTGTCGAAATGTAAGCTTTTAAGTGAATCGCATTTTATGTATCAATGTCGGACAGATTTGTGACAAGTTCGCATAAGTATTGGTAATTATCGTTCATTTCAGTGCTCATAGTGTTACTTTCATTATATCGCGCGTATTGTAGAAGTGTCGGCCGAAATCATCGACATGTTTATACTCGTTTGAACCAGAATAAGATATTTTAGATGCATCTGCAAGGGTGAACGTTGTGTTCGATCCGTGTGTGAATAGTATGTGCCATGGTCCGGGGCGAAGGCGCGCGCGCGTGCTGCGGGAAGAATGTTGTTGTTGAATCCAAAATATTTCCTATAATATAAATTTTTATATCTGAATCTCTGGTTTTATTTATCTACTGTATGTGTACTCTGATTTTGAGTTCCATAATTAGCAGGGGTGTACTTACCTGCAAGGCAAACCCGAGCACTTAAATGATAATCTACATAAAAAAACATACAGTGATTATCTTTATGGTCGTGTTTAGGCCTGGTACTAATTACGATTTATTAATTTTAGTGTATTATATTAGTTAAAAGGCGTAGGTCCGGCATTCGGTCTTGTATGGTAGTACCGCCACTGCAAATTAGTAGTTTGAAGTCGAAAATTGCGGACGATCCTTGATCTAGAATTACTTGCTGATACTTAAACATATTTTAAATGTAACATTGCATGGTAAATTCTTTGTATACCTGTCCATCGTTTTGGACTCTACTGGAATTTTTAAAATGGCCAACACAAACAACATATCCTGTTTTAATTACATGAAGTGAAAAGTTGTTATATTTGTAAAAACATGGGAAAGTAAGGTTTAGTTAAATGACACCATTGTTTAATAGAAAAGTAATTTATAAATACCCAAAATCACAGGCATCGCATGATGCTTAAACGTATTGTCTCGTCTAAAAACTAAGCTAGACTTAAAGGCTAGATTTGACGATTTACTAGTATAAATTTCATATAATTCATAATTTTTCTCTGTTTACATATAGTCTAAGATTCGATGTAAATTTATAGATAATTTTATATCATCATTGATAATATATTATCTAAGCCTTATTAAAATTTTATGTGAATATTACAATAATTGTATTTTATTAAAAATTTATATTTAAATACGAAAACAGTTTTAGATACGGTAACACGAGACAATCACAACACAGTTTGAGCAAATATCGGCAAGTCTTTATATTTACATGAGCCGTAGATAGAAATTTTATTCCAAATTTAGTTTAAAAGTACATATAAAATTACATACCGTTGTCAAATTTGTTAAGAAGTTGTTATAACGAATTTGTAAGAACAATATTGTCTTTAACATCAGTAACTAACAATGGATTTCTTAAATTATTTAAACTTTGTTAACATAATTCCAACAGCATTTGAGAACTACTTTACTTTGAGGTACTGACTAATATAATATAAATAAACTGGTAACTCAGGACAGCTAATATACTGTGTAATGACTGGGCAAACGAGACAAAGCAAATGGTGTTGCTATGATTTCGTATTTTAAAATCGCGTGCCACATTTCATTGTTACGCTAAGAAAATAACCTTAAATCCATCGAAAATATATTGTCGTAATTAAGTGTTCATAACTTAAAAAGAATATTGCATATCTCCATTATATAAACATTATACTAGCTAAACCCGGCAGAAGTTTTACTGCCAATGTATATTTATTTTTATGGACAAAAAGATCAATTAATAAAATTATTTAAAGATATATGAATGATCGCCAGAAAAATAGGATGAAAGTAGTCGAAACAGCGCCATCTAGTTGCACTATTAACTCGGAAGATGGTATGAAATTCTTCAAAAGAATATAAAAGGTACCCATTTTGTAATAATTGGTCTAGTTCGGAAACGATAATGACTTCAAACAATGTACATAATCAATTTTTAAATATGGACGGATAAATTGTTTGTCTTACAAGGAGGCTATATACAATCCACTCGGCGGTGGTTTATGAATTCTGTTTGCTTTTGTGACTACGTCTTCTTGTACTTGAGCCTGAGGAAACACAGGCCCAGGGTCGCGACTGTCCACGCAACCGTAATGAGAAACCCGTGGTACACCCCCGGCTCGGTGATGGAGGAGCCCTTTTCCATGATGTCCCTCAGCGACCTGGAGGGGATGGTGAATGGCAACGCGAACGACACCGCTCGAAGGCCTGCCGACATGCCCTCTAACGGCCAGAGGATACCTGATGGTAAGAGACATGATAATTTCAGCTATCGAAAACTGGTGGAAATAATGTTAATATAATTATTGTATAATATATTGTTGCCAACGATGCGTCTCCATTGTTTGGCCGATGTCATATGGTCTATAAAAAGCCAGGAGAGTTAAATTTTTTTACGTGATATATACGAGTGGCCCTTTTTCTTTCTAACAAGACATAACTGAAAACAAATACATTAAAAAGATTATAAAGTTTTAATAATTAACATACTTATAAATGTATATACGACATTAAAGACTACTTACTAAGGGAGATACACCGACCGTACAGTACGGCGAGAATTAAGTTCCGATGTGTAACTATTCTGTTGGGATATTTTTGTGAAAATCGTTAATCTAAAAACTAGACTATAACTTAACAATATTATTTATTTCTCTCAATTGATATAAATATATCATAATCAGTATCAGTAAGCCAATATACCGAGCGTCTAAAGGTGTCTACAGCAGTCAAAGGGTTAAAATGCTTACCGTATAGGCACTCCTCCTTCCTTCTTGTCACACAATTGCGTACAAACAAGGACCAAAACTTCAACAAACTACTTAGAGACATTTTCAAATTTCAGTATAACTTTAAATGAAACAATCCATATATTTTATATTTGTTAAAAATATAAAATAATACAATTAATTACAGTAGAGGTAGGTACGTATCAACAGCACAAGTCGTAAGTACAGACTAAAAGAGACGGGTAATGTGACTACAACAAGTTAAGCTTCATAAAGTGTGTTCTCTCCTATCACCAACGAACTATATTTCTCAATACTAGTTTGTTATCTTGAATGGACAATATAAATAACATTTGGCATTGTGTTTGCTTATACAGTCCTTATTAAGTACATATAGACAAATCATCTTTGTTGGGCTGCTATTTGATATAAAAAATTAGGCACGCTTACCGCATAGAAGTATCATGGGGTAAAAGCTGCCGGTCGCGATGAAGAAGGAGACGGAGTAGCTGGAGCAGAGCACGGAGAGCAGGAAGCCGTAGCACATGCCGCTCAGCCCCTGCAGGAACAGCAGCGCGCCGCACGCGAGCAGCGAGCCGCGCGACGCCAGCCCGTACCCGCCGAACGCGAGCGCCATCATCTCCAACGTCTGCACAACACATCACCAGCCTAATTGTTCATTTCCTTAACCCGTTAACACTGCGGACGGCTGACACGTGCGTGATAGCGAGAACGACCACTTGTGCCCGCCCACGCTACATTTGTGTGTTGACATCGCCGTGTTTGTTATATTTCAAACTTCTTTGATCGCAAAGTGCGGCCATTAGTGTAAACGGTGACATTTGTTTAACTTTCACCGAGTGCACAATCAAGCAATGATAAGTTACACGTTAAATAAAGAGCAACGAATCTTGTTATGTATACTATATGTTACTAAATATGTAAAATGTCTATATATACGCCGGTGATATTTTTTATTTTACACCTTGAATGGAAGCGTCAACTGTTTCGTAGTACAAAATAAAATTGTCACGTCACCCATATTCAAATGCAGTTTCAGAGCGGGCGACGTCATCCATATTGGTGTAACGGTTATTTGACTACTTGCGAAGGACTTTTGAATGTGTTACTGTTAAATTTCACAGAAAGTATCAAAACTATTTAATTGTTATAAAAGTAATAGGAGAATGGTTTATATTGATATTTTTTAAATATTAAACTTAAAAGCATTCAATACAAAGCAGATATCCGCTTGGGATACAACTGGGACAAGAAATTGGCGTTTACTTTAAATTCTTTTGTTTATTTGATTGGCATAATCCGAGTCTTTTATCTGCATAACACTGCTAGGGCGTCTAATATTGCTTTCGGATTATTTTTCCGCATTATTATAAATATCGGAGGGAGTATCCAGCCAGTAAATGCATCGAACAGTGGTAACCGTGGTCTGAACGAGATTTCACAATAATTGGCAATGAGCTAACACTAGACTTCAATTTCGCTTGATCTTAAATGAAAACAAGGTCGGCTACTGTGAAATGCGCTTACACAGAATGCTTCTGGCTTTCAAGTGTACGATTGCCAGAATATAGCGACGCTGTTATTGCGGATAACATGAGTCATCTTTTTATTTGTTTTTAAATAGATAATTACGATCATTATTTAATTAATCGTGCATCCGTTCAATCATAAAATTATTCGTTTATTATTTCGTATATTCAATGTATTAAAAATTAATGAGTTCATTCAATTTATCACTAGTTCACTAATGACTTCATTCTTTATTCGCTCACTAGGACAGTGGCGCAGAGTATTCACAGGCGCGTACGTGCACGTTGTGTGTGTATGCGTGCGGCTGAGCGTGCACGTGTGAGTGCGTGCGTGCGCACACCTGCAGCAGTATAACGGCGGACTGCAGCGCGCAGTGCACGTTGAGCATCTCGGCGGCGCGCACGCCTGCGACCGCGCTGCGCTCCCAGACGCCCTCCAGCCGATCGGAGATCATTAACGTTGAGGTGACGATCGCAGGCAGGAAGAATATTATACTGATGAATGAGACATTTTTACCGAGGATAAATAGAAATTAATTACAACTTCAATGAGAATATTAAATCAAGTCTTATTATCTATTCTTTCGGTTTTGATGTACGTATTCTCGCGATCGTCATTCAGCGTGGGCACATATAAATATATAATGTGGTTAAATATTAAACAAGATTGAAGCGATGCGCTTCATAAATTCTGTCGTAACTCTTCCAAAAAGGTGACGATGTTAGTTCTACCGATTTTATTATCGGCAATGGGATAACACGTCCTCGATTTTACATGGCGTTAAGCAACAGTGGCCGTAGACGATGAAGCACATACGCAAACTATTTCGTCTCCCACACGCAACTGTTGAGGTTGGGCTGATAAGGCGAATTCAATAAAACCTACCTACGGAGGCAGATAACACGTTGCTGCAAATGACGGGTATAGGTGTTGATCTTTTGCAATATGTAGGCAAACGATGGCTATAGCCGTCGCGAATTATTTTGGAAATACTTTGGCCGAACATAATAAGTTTCACTTCCAAATACACTACAACTTGCACTCGATATCTGGCGGTCATAAACTATTAAAATAAATGTGTTCTTGTGCGCTATCAACAAATTAAAAGTATACGAAAACGTGTTAAAAGAGTGATTATAATTATGGGTAAGACTTTCTAAAGGATCGTATGCTGCCTTTATAAGTTTAGTACTTACGTTATCATAATACCGGGCGCCATGAATCCAACCATCTGCGACTCCATTGAACCGTACACCGGCTCCTCGAAGCGCACCGGAATCTGCGTGGTTTTTTAAATATTAATATAGAATTCGGTTAATTACATCTTCAGAAGGGATTTTTCAAGAGAAAGTTTATATAAACAATGAACGCTCATTATTTGTTCTTCTTATTACAAATTAAGAAAAACATTTCATGATTTCAGACATTTCTTAAAATGCCATCTATTGATTAGACGTTTCAACTATTAACTAATGTATACAATTTGAACAATTAGTATGAACTGTTGTATGATGGCTTTTTTACAAGTTCTTCGTTGCCGTTTTGTTAACTATATCAAAATCGGTTAAACCATTTGGCCTTCCACAACGTTACACACGCGTTAAACATTAACATTCCGTGTACTCGTACCTAACGTTAACAATGAAAGCTTGCAAATGCAAACATTACATTACGTATTGTTTTATTTTGAGACGGTTTTTAATCATTTTGTATATTATTTTTCTTCTTTTCTTCCTGTTCCATTTTTTTTCTTCCATGTATATTTCTTACCTGTACCAGATCTTCGTTTCGGCCGCACGCCCTCATCGCTCTCTTCGTGAACTTCTCGTACGCCTTGTGCAATTGCATTTTTATGAAGTTTGAGATTTGATAATCTGTAATACATAAGAAGGTACACATAAATACGTTGCTCAGTATAAGTAAAAGTTGATCAAAAAGTAAAAACTCTAAGGTACAATGTATATGGTAGCTGTTTATTATCAGGTCAATTTCCTTGTTCATAATGACGTTGCATATGCACGTGGGTGAGATTGCGCGAAATTAATGAGAAAGAAGTGGATAAAGAGAGAGCAATGAGATTGGATTGAGGAAGTTCTGTATCAAAATACGATAGTTATTATTCAAATGTTGTGCTGAAATGATGAAATGAAACGATTTATTTTACAGTACACGAAAATCTATCTGTTGCTTTTGTTTTGGATATCAGAAAAATAAAGTAACGAAGGCGGCCGATTATCAATTATTCTACATTAGAATATATAAAAGAAAACAGCAATAAATTGTTACTATTCAGAGTTGTAGTGACTATCAACCAAAGTGATCCGAGCAATACGGTGCAATCGTAAGAATCGAAAGCTACACTACCAAGCAGTATAGTTATCTGTTTTATATACTCCCGTCTCGTATTCAAAACAAAATCATTTTAAAATTATAAAAAAACA